>VDFB02273299.1:0-11826 GCA_007258455.2 Sequoia sempervirens | reverse complement strand
AAAGAGATGAAGATATAGGAAAGTTTGATGCTAGGAGTGATGAAGGAATCTTTCTGGGTTATGCTGCTAAAAGTAAGGCCTACCGATGTTAAAATAAGAGATTGAAGAAAATGGTTGAAAGTGCAAATGTTAAGGTTGATGAAGACATAGTTATACCATCCAGAACCTGTGGATATGATTCTAATGATCAGAATGACAGTACAAACAAAGGAAAGAAAGGTCAGACTTGAAGTCAAGTCCAAATCATTCCAATGAATCAAGAAGATCAAGAGGAAGGAGAAACTGGTGGAAGAACAAAAGAGAGATCAAAAGAGCCTAAAGTCAAAGAACATTCTAAGAAGACACCGAGGTATGTAAGATTGAATCATTCATAAAATAAGATCATAGGTGATAAGAACAAATGTGTCCAGACTAGGAGAAGAATTACATAAGAATATTGTTTGATTTCAAAGACTGAGCCTAATAATGTGAATGAATCATGCAAAAATGAACATTAGGTTGAAGTAATGAAAGAGGAACTACAAAAAATTGAAAATAATGATACATGGATTCTTGTTCCCAGACCTAAGGATAAAAATGTAATTGGAACTAAATGAATCTTTAGAAACAAACTAAATGAACAAGGTGAAGTAGTTAGAAACAAAGCAAGACTGGTATGTAAGGGATATTCAGAGATGGAAGGTATTGATTTTGAAGAAACCTTTTCCCCTATTGCTAGAATTGAAGCTATGAGATTGTTTCTTGCTTATGTTGCTTACAAAGACTACAAGGTTTATCAAATGGATGTCAAGTCAGCTTTTGTAAATGGTGAATTGGAAGAAGAGGTGTATGTTGAACAACTAGATGGATTCTAGTTGACTGATCGGGGAGATATGGTTTGTCAATTGAAGAAAGCATTGTATGGACTCAAACAAGCCCTTAGAGCATGGTATGCAAGATTGGATAAGTACTTGGTGAAGCTTGGATTTAACAAAGGTACTACTAATAGTAATTTGTATTTCAAGAATGATGATAAATATTTAATTGTGGAAGTTTTTGTTGATGATATAATATTTGGAGGAGATGATAGCATGTGCATGAAGTTTGTTGATGAGATGCATAATGAGTTTGAGATGTCAATGATTGGAGAGATGAAATTCTTCTTGGGATTGCAAATTACTTAGTTAGATAAAGGGATCTTTATATCTCAGTCCAAGTATGTGAAAGAATTGTTGAAGAAATTTGGTATGGAAGATTCAAAGACAGTTGGTACACCCATGGTGACCGGATGCAAGTTGACAACTGATGATGATTCTCCGAAGGAAAATTAGACTAGATATAGATCAATGATTGGTGGATTGCTTTATTTGACTCAAACTAGGCCTGATATCATGAATGTTGTATGTATTGTTGCAAGATTTCAAGCTGATCCTAAAGAATCTGATGTGACTGTTGTAAAGAGAATTTTCAAATACTTGAAGGGGATAGTTGATTTGGTCTATGGTATCCTAAAGATGATGATCTTACTTTGAGTGCCTTTACTAATGTTGATTGGGTAGGAGATGCAAATGACATGAAAAGTACTAGTGGTGGAGCATTTTTCTTGGGAAATAAGTTGATTTCATGGTTAAGAAAAAAGCAGAATGTTATTTCTTTATCTACTGCAGAGGTCGAATACATTGTTGCTACTAATAATTGTACTCAAGTACTATGGATGAAGAAAATGTTAAAGGATATCATAATTGTGTATGATGAGCCTATTGTTATATTCTGTGATAACTCAAGTGCTATTAACATTTTTAAGAATCCGGTCCGGCATTCCAAGACCAAGCATATATCTATCAAGTTTCACTTTTTGAGAGAGAAAGTAAGTGAAAAGGAAGTCATATTAGAGAATGTACCTACTAAGGAGTAGATTGCAGACATATTTACCAAGTCGTTGCCTAAGGATACTTTTGAGTATCTCAAAGGGAAGTTAGGGGTGACTACCCCTCCTAATCAAAACTAAGGATGCATTGATTTGTATCAATCTATGCATTTCATGATCATATTTTGATCCAGATTGATGTTGTGATGACTGTTACTCAGGGGGAGTAGTCAGATGTTTAGGTGTTTAGGTGTTTAGATATGTTGTTCAAAGCTTGCATAGAAGTTATCTTTGTCATTGATGTCAAAGGGGGAGATGAATCATGTGAAAAATCTGTGGGGAGAAGAGTTGAGGAAAGAAGAGTCAGAACCTAAGGAGGAGTAAGTGTAGTTGTGTTGATGGTATTCTTCACATCATGTGTTTCCATCAATTCCAAAGGGGGAGATTGTTGGATTTTGTGGTGTTTTGCTAATATGTGGTTGTAATTGATGTCAACACTATTAACATTGTTGCATTAGAAGTTGTATATGTCGAGGATATTGAGAAAAATGTAATAAGAAGTGCTACAGGTTGCCAGTGGTGAAGTGAAATTATTTCTATCGGTGTGGTCAATACGTTGTTGTTTAGAGGTTGTGGAATAAAGGGTTTCTTGCTGAGTATATCTAGTTTATCCATGTCAAGTTTCAGAGATCCACGTGAAGATTTGATCAGGTTATGAAGATTTGTATTCTGACAGTTTTTATGTTACTTCAGTTTGTGTTCCTAAATGAATATCATGTGATTTCAGTTAGTTCAATTGTTGTGGATGCCTCTCTAGTGTTTCATGGCGTTTGTGGATGATTCTAGTTCATTCTCTATCTGTGTTTCACATTCCCATTCATCGTTGTGCTCGTGATCTGAGATTTTCTCTTGAGTGTTCATGTTTTTCATGTTCTTGGCCGACAAGGTGTTGAAGAGTGTTGTGGATCTTCGAGGAGTAATTAATTGAAGTGGTTCATGTTTGAGGATGTTATTTTTGGTCTTCACTATGTTGTGGTTGACCTTGGTTGATTTGCTTGAATAATATTTATTGATCTGAGCGGACTGTTTATATTCTTTCTTGCTATTTTGTTGAAGCTGACTTATAGCGATGTAATTTCTTGTTGTGGATATATATAAGTGATTATTTTATCATTTGTAGGTGTGAATGAGTGTGAAAGTGTGAAGTGTGCAAGTCCTATGTGCACATATTGTTTAGATCATTCAAAGGCAGAGTAGAGAGTGAAGAAGAGTGAAGTGTTCATGTGCTTAACCGGAACTGTAACCAGGCATTAGAAGATGTTATTTTATCAATTCAAAATCTGATGGATTTAATCAAAACCTTTCCATAAGACAGTGTGTCTTCCTTTGTAATTGAGAAGTGAGCTCTAGGTAGTGTGCTTGAATGCATGTGCATTCCCCATTCATATTTTCTTATACTTTTAACAGGGTATATAATCTTGTGGACTGACCTCCATCATGGTTTTTCCCCTAACAGGGTTTCCATGTAAAAATCTTGGTGTTATGTGTGCTTCTGATGTGTTGTTCATTTATGCTTTCATGATTAATGATCAGATCTAAGAATAATGCTAATAAGTTGAATAAGTTTGAAATTCAGTGACAATTGATTCAACCCCCTTCTCAGCTGTCTGCCCTTGAGTTGCCAACATAGGTTCTGTAATTTTTTATGGCAAGCATAATACTGATGATGTCTACTTTGTTAAGGGCTTAAAGCATAATCTTTTAAGTGTTGGAAAAATGTGTAGTAAAAGATATAATCTTGTATTTCAGGATGAGATATGTGAAATCAGGAAAGGATCCAGAATAGTGATTGTTGCAGGAAAGAATTCTAAAGGAAATATATATCAACTTAAGGGTGTTGATGGATGTTGCTTTATGAATTAGATTAATGTCAGTTGGTTGTGGCATCAGAGAATGTTTCATATGAGTTTTGATAACCTAGTGAAGATTAGTGCAGTACAATCCATGAGAGATTTACCAAGGATTACAAAGCATGTTAATGCTATTTGCGGGAATTGCCAGTTTGGAAATTAGCAAGCAAGAAACCACTTCAGGTCAAAGGAACAATCTACTATTGGACTACTAGATTTAATTCATATAGATCTCTGTGGTCCTACAAGAGTGAGAAGTCTACAAGGTGAACGATACTTTATGATTTTTATTGATGATTACTCTAGGTACACATGGGTTATATTTCTTAGAGAGAAATCTGATGCATTAGATAGATTCAAGACATTCAAAGCTATGGTTGAGAATGAAGTAAATTTGAGAATAAAATACTTAATATCTGACAGAGGTGGTGAATTCACCTCCCATGAGTTTAACATGTTTTTTGAAGTTCAAGGAATAAAAAGACAATTATCTGCTCTAAGAACTCCTTGCAGGATGGAGTTGTTGAAAGGAAGAATAGAAAAATTCAAGAAGCTGCTAGAACAATGATTACTAAAGTTGGTCTACTAGAATTTTATTGGATATAATCTATTCATATTGTTGTTTATGTGCTCAATCAAGTTCAAGCAAGAGCCAACAATACAAATACACCCTATGAGCTATGGTGTGAAAGAATTCCTACTATTAAGTATTTCAAGGTATTTGGAAGAAAATATTATATTAGATGAGATGAAGGAAATTTAGGGAAGTTTGATGCTAGAAGTGATGAAGGTATTTTCTTGGATATTCTACTAGAAGAAAAGCTTACAAATGTTTTAATAAAATACTCAGGAAGATTGTAGAAAGCACAAATTTCAAGGTTGATGAAGTAATGAAGAATTCAATTAAAATTGATGGATATGTATCTGATGAACCTAATTGTGTAAGGATTGAAGAAGTTTTGGAAGAACAAGAAAATGATGAGCAAGAGAAGAAAAATAAAGAAGAAGAAGAAGCTTTGATGGTGTCCCCTAAGACACCTAAATATGTGTAGAAAAATAAATCAAATAGTCAGATCATTGGAGATACCTGACAAAAGGAGTCTTGACAAGAAGCAGAGCTGCTACTGGTGAAATAAATTTGTGTTTACTTTCTAGGATTGAACCAAAGACTGTAAGTGAAGCATGTAAAGATTAGAATTGGATGGAAGCTAAGAATAACTTATGTATATTGAGAAGAATCAAACTTGGGAATCGGTCCCTAGACCGACAAATAAAAACATTATTGGATCAAAGTGGGTATTTAGAAACAAGTTGAATGAGAATGGAGAAGTGGTCAGAAATAAAGCAAGGCTTGTGTGTAAGGGCTAGTCACAAGTAGAAGACATATATTTTCAGGAGACTTTTGCTCAGTGGCAAGGATGAAAGCTATCAGGTGTTGGAGTGTAGTTAACATTGAGAGGGGGGGTGAATCAGTGTTAACAACAAAATTAACTCTTTTTGTAAACTTTTAATGATAAATAGATCACAATTAAACTTGTGTTGTAAAATGAAATGAACAAATAGAGAACTAACACATTTGAAAATTTAACAATTTTTTTTTCTTGAGTGGAAACCCTCTTGGGGAATAAAACCACTCGAACTTGGCCTCACTAGCCTTATTTGAAAAAAAAAATTCTTTGTACAAAGCCTCACTAGATGATTTGTCTCACTAACAATAATTCTATCTCACTGATAGTCTTATGAAATGTACAAGTATGAAGTAATATAAGTACATAGTTGATCTTTGTTTCACTAATCACATACTCTATTCTGCAATGACCTCAGAATCAGAGTTACAAAGTTTCAAGCTTCAAAAAACCAATATATATTATTCTTTAGAAATATACAATCTGTGCTTTTCAGAACCTCTCATCACTTTTTAGAATGAGCATTACAAAGCATTTTATATGTTCTCTGTTTTAAAACAGAATTAGGTAAACAAAAACTATTTGAAACCTGTGTCAATAACTTCCACATGAAACTGAATCTACAACTGCCTTTTGTCGGATGTAAGCTTACATTTTCTTACAAAGCTCAACCATAACCCCTCAAAACAACACACGACAAAAACTTGCCAAGAAATCAATAAAAAAATAACTAACAAATACCTGCCACATAATCTAATGAGCTGACAAAATAACCCCATCTTAAAAACACAACCAAACCCACAAAATAACAACAGGGTTTTACTTAACAAAAGAAATAGTTAATATTGCAAATAAACCCTTATACAACGGGTTCTTCTTTAGTAAGCCTGAATAGTGATTTAAACAAGTATTTGCTCATCAAGATTAAGGAAAACCAAACACTTGATTAAAATATCTCTACAACAACTGCAATAACTCAACTTTATGACTGTGAGAAAAAACAAAATAACATTCACTAAACATTAACATCCATGAAGTACAAAACCAAAAAATCAATACTAACAACCATAAATTCCAGATCAAAAACAATTACTCAAAGAGTTTTAAAACACACTCTTATGCCCATCGATTTTCAAATATCACTAAGTGAAGCAAAAAAATGGAGAGGAATACACCTAGGTCGACGACAAAAGACACAAAAAAAAAACTTTCAGCCACTTCTTTCCCACTAAACCGACGCCTAAGATAGGTTCATCTTACAACCACATTATGATTAGGGTAAAACAAAAAAACATTAAATGAAATGAATCAACCTTCGATGCTTGTCCAAGACTTTCAAAGACCTTTTCAAATCCGACATAATGATGTTTCACATCCGATCATTTTGATGGGAAAGAATTCCCATTAAATTCAAACAAATAATGACCACCGACAACCCTTCTTTCATCATAAGCTTTTGAATAAAATCAATTTTCCACCCTTTTTTAAAAAATATTTCCTTACAAGGGCATGTACAGGATCATGGTATGCCAAAAAGTGGCAATGGAGAAAAAATAACCTGTTTCATCGATTCAAAAATGCGAAAATGCCGAGTTGACTTTATGTGGCTTGGGTGTCAGTACACACTACCAAAGAAAAACCCAAACCTAGATTTCCAAATCGGATATCCGATTTGTGAAAACATATATATTCAATATCGGCCCGATTAAAACTCATTTCACACAACTGGTTAACCGTGGCGGGCACACAGTCAAAAGTTTATTTCGCAAATCAGATATCCGATTTGGTGCAAATCCATTTTCAAAAGGTTAGATTATTGATTTTTCTTTGCTCTAATCAAATTTTCAATTAGATTTGTGTAATTTTAGTTGATTTTTTTCATAATAGGGTTTTTGATAGATTTTTTATGAAAAATTTGAATTTAGTATGGATTTTGATGAAAATTGAATGTTTGTAATGGATTTTGATGAAAATTGAATGTTTGTAATGGATTTTGATTTAAAAATTAGTGTTTTTATGTATTTGGATTAAAAATTAGAGAATTTTATAGATTTTGTTAAAAAACTAAAATTTTTTTGTTGGATTTTTAAAAACTGTGGTATTTCAATATATTCATTTATATTGTCTACCTTTTAATTAGATTAATTTGTTTTAATTTTAATCAGCATTATGGTTGCTCCACCAAATTCCACCACCTCCACGCCCATCACCAAGAATTAATTTCTAAAAAATTGCAACAATTAAGGGCATTTCTGAAGTTTATACGAGAGTCCCTCGATTATCTGAGATGTCAAACACAATGAAAGAAATAATTAAAAACATAGAAACCCTCTCCTCGCAACATAATGCCTTTCATTCGTGGCGAGAAGACATGAGAGAATATTATGCATGTGGATTGTCCTATGACGATGTGAAAGATCTCGGAATAACCAAAGCCCAAGTAGCCTCTTTATTTGTTAACCCCCGCACTGGTTTTCCGGTTAATGTTAATAAAACAAAACTTTCTATAAAATGGTGCACTCATAGAGACATTGTAGAAAACTTTTGGGATCATTGGTATATGGTTTTTTGAAACCACCCAACAACAAATTGTGGGACATACCATTTTATTTTTATAAAAAATTATATGTCAGTTTGTTAGGCATCATGTCAATTTTGACATTAAACCTTCCGCAGGAGGTATGCCCCCGTGATAAATCAGCTAGGAGTAATAAATTCCCACCCATATGTTCCCTCCTCCCTTCCTCCACCACCTTCGTGATACCATCCGTGACATTATGTGGGATGCGTACCACAATGCACTATCCACGCTTATTCACTCTTTGAGTGGTCTTTGTTTCATGCTTTGTAGGCTCTGTTCATACCGGGTGATGTTGGTGATGGCTCTATGCTACCATGTCATCCCTCGGGCCGTGTCCACATATTTGTGTACCACATACTTGCTCCATGTCGCCGTGATGCTTGGGCCCCTCTTTGTCAACCCACCGAAAGCATCCCTTAGACACTTCCCATTATGACTTCCATGATGTGGACATTATAGATCAGATGCAAAGGAGTGGATCACACCGTACAGAGTCCTCTCCTGCTAGAGAGGGGGACATTGGAATAGTGACATAGGTAAAATTTAAGTTGTGAATTCATAATTTGCATTTGTTTTTAAATGAATATTAATAAGAGATAGTATAATGTACTAATATTTATTTACATGGTCTATTCAACAGTTGATGTCCGAGGAGGAGCTGACACATGTGACGGATAGCACCCTGAGGGCCATTTCATTTGGCCTTGACACGCACATAGTATATATTTCTGCACTCACTCATTTACATTTATTTATTATATACTTTCTTGTCATTTGAATTGTCATTAATGAAATTATATAATAACTTATATGTTTATCTTATTTTCCTCTTGTAGGAAATACCTTTGGTGTAGCCCTGTCCGACATGGAAGTGCACTATTGATAAGGGGAAGGTAATTGAACCAAATTTGATTGAATTAAGAATTTTACATCTTTATTGATTATACATACATCGACATAGATTGGTAGTTTTCATATGTACTCTTGCCGCTTTATGTCCAGGAATTATGACATAACGTCCTTGTTGACAAGCACACAACCGGCAAAGACGTATTAGGAACATTTGAAGGAGTAGGTGTTGAAGCACCTCAAGGGAGGAGGTGCTCCAAAACACCCAAAGAAGTATGTGTCTTATTTTGTGTTTGGTATTTATATGTTCATTAATTCTACTACCTGTGTATGAAGTTAACTTGATGCAACTCTTATGTTTCTTTGTTCACCCATAGATTGAAATTACAAAAGATGGTTTGGTCGCTCTTTGAGAGGTACACCCTTGCACTCCTCGAATTCTTTGAAGACGGATATTTCAGGTAATCAAGATTACACCTTAGGAGTTCAACTATAATTTAATGTATATTGATTTTGATGTTAATTATTCAATTTTAAACAGCAAGTATAACTAATCCTCAATTGTGGTTTTTGACTTTTCTGTGCAGCTACCCCTCAGAGGCAACGAGTGTTTCAAGGAGGCTCCATTTTGATGATCCACCAGTAGTTTAGGATGAGATAGACATTTTGGTATGTAAATATTGAATAGATACCGAGATGGCATATGCCACATATTGTAAAATTTTGTTTGAGTTGGCGTTGATGCCATTTTTGTATATGGACATACACTTGATTATTAGATAATTTGATATATAGAAGTTGACAATTGAAATTTAATTGCCTCCTCATGTGTATAATTAAACTATTTGAAATTTTAATCAAGTGAGCAATGGTTAAATATCTTGATGTACAATAGCATAAAAAAAATGGTTATATTATGTAGTTTATTATATTGTTGATTACATTGCATTGCACATCTTTCAAACTCAAAGCATTACTTCACATTGCTTAAGTAACAACTAGATGCTAATAGATGAAAAAATTTCAATTACAATATAGTTTTTACAAAATCAACCTAAGCAGTTATGCAATTACTTCACAGTACATAACTAATAATTAAAAAATTATTCATATTATTATCATATTACTGCACATCTTTTCAAACTCAGCATTATCATTACTGCATAAGTAACAACTAGATGCTGATAGATGAAAAGATTTCAATTACAGGCCTACTGCCCCCTCATTCCACACACTATGCAACCATTTACTTGCGGTGTAGGGGCCGAACAATGGAGAAAACATGTAAAAATAATATATATATATGCAGCCTAGAAGCATGAATTAGTAACAATATTAATGCATCACCATTGATTACCTTGAAGTAGAGATTTGAATCAGCATCATTCTTCAAGAAGTCCAAACTAGACAGGTACCGATCAATCCTTTCGTACCATGCACAAGGAGCCTGCTTAAGACCATACAAGGCCTTCTTCAGCTTACGCACATGTGACTCCTTCCCATGAACCTCAAAACCATCAGGTTGCTCGACGTAAACTTCTTCCTCAATCACGCCATTGAGAAAATTTGTCTTCATGTCCATTTGATGAATCTTCCATCCTCTTGATGTAGCAAAGGCAATGATAGTTCTGACAGAAGTGTAACGAGCAACAGGAGCAAATGTTTCTTCATAATCAACTCCCTCTTTCTGAGAAAACCACTATCGATCAGCCAAGTGTTGGTGTTAGTGGGTACATTGCTTGACAATGCTGAGCAAAACAAATATTCATTCTTCTGTGGAGAAACATCATCTACATCTGCAATGGAGACTTGATGCTTAGGTCTATCTGAACAATGTTTGGAAAAGTGACCAAACTTATCACACCTAAAGCATTGAATTTTTTCAATTCACAATGAAGGTCTGGACAATGAAGCTCTTTTATTTGGGTTGCAAATCAAACAAATTGAAAAAGGAGACAAGGGGTCAGAAGTTCTAATCTACTTCCTAAGAATTCAAGAGACAGTATTGACTTGGTGAAACAAAACCAAACTTTGTTTCACCACGTAGGAATCATGCCAACTACGGAAAGCCATTGCAATCTTCAAGGAAATGTGCTTATGGTTTTCATATCATGAATAAATACCTTCCAATCGAACAATATTTATCTAGACAGAAGTTAAGAATCCACAGAGTAAGCTCAGGCTAACTTTAGGCAAATTATATTCCAAGTGTAATCTAATTCTAATCTATCTCCAATCTATGGTGGAAAAGTTATGCAACCATGCACACTATTTGACAATAAAAGTGGTTCAAATCAAATCATGCATAAGAGATTTTATTATCAGAAATAGTCTATCACAACAATTCTATACACTGTCTCCACCCTTTACAAATGAGGGGTGAGCTCAATTTCACTTTAAGGCTGGCAGACTTCCTCTTTTCTCTTGCCATTTCAGACTTAATATGCTGAGCGGACTTCACTCATTCACTTTCCATGTTCATATTCTTCTAAGTCCAGACACTCATTATCCTCTTGAAGTGGATTTGGCAAGATTCCATCTTTTATGCCATGTCACTCTTTAGTAAGCGTGGACCTTGTCAAGTTTCATGGCCAAGACATGTGTCGGACTTCAATCATGTTTGACACATCCCTTTCTTAACATGGGCGGGCTTTGCTGAGTGTTTGTGCCAAGAAACAAGGGTAGACTTTCCTTTATGTATTGCTAGCGGACTTTGCTATATTGTATGCCACTTTTGTATGGCTGGGCGGGCTTAGTCTTAGCAAGTGCCATGTTTTACTCTTGAAGCAGACTCTACTATCCTCTTTGCTAAAGGACTTCCTTCTCTCTTTTCCAAGATCTGTCATGTGTTGGAATGGCTGGAAGAGATCGACGAAGCTGCTAACATCAACAGAATTGTGGTAGCTTGATATACATAGTCTATTGATGCTAGGGTTCAATTTGTATGATATTGAGAGTGGTAGCTTAATATAGGTCCACAATACCTTTTTGTAATATCATAGAACAGGGCTCATAGACCGACCTCCAGTCAAAATGTCTCTCAAATGCACAAAAAATAATGAAATTACTTCAAACCAAGTTTGTGAAGAAGTTAACTCTATTGCCCACTAGTTTCCCTTAAGAGTCCAATGTGCTAAAAGGAAGCAATATTTGAAGGGCTATTTCTTGGAGACCATGAGGCATACAGACTCTCCATTAGAGGCTACGGGATTGTGTTGGGACCATCTACGTAAA
>VDFB02273297.1:0-28812 GCA_007258455.2 Sequoia sempervirens | reverse complement strand
GATTATTTGAAGGGACAATTGCTATTTCGGTGAAAGTTGATAGGTTGACATATCTACAAGCAAGGATTGAACCATAGCTTGCTCAAGTTGTGCCTTCACTAATGAGATGAACTGCAGAGCAATATTATGGAGTTCTTCAGAAACATGGTTTGCATTCCATGGATGGTTCATATCAAAATCCTACCTACCCAATAGCTGAAGTTGATTTATACTAAAGTTAGTAGTAGCACCAAGCCAAGAGAAAACTTCCCATTCATATTCATCCATAGATGGATGATGGTTCAAATCATCAGTATCACTATCATCTTGTTCTTCAATTGTGGCTATAATTTACACCCTAATTAATCTTCATTTGGGGTTTGATTGATGCATATGACTAATTTTTTTTGTGGGTATCCCATTTTGTTCACTCATTTTATTGTACACTCTCTTTGGAAGGTACATACATACATACATACATACATACATATATATATATATATATATATATATATATATATATATATATATATATATATATATATATATATATATATATATATATATATATATATATATATATATATATGTGTGTGTATATATATATATATGGGGAGTGTGTATGTATGTATGTATGCATACATACATACATACATACATACATACATATATATATATACATATATATATATATGTATATGTATGTATGTATGTGCATACATACATAGATAGATACATACAGTAGCACATATATATATATATGTATGTGTATGCATTACGTACATACATACATACATATATATAGCGGGAATCATTGAAGAAGTTAACCATGGATATTGAGATGCAAGAACCAGTTACTGAAAATCTCAAACCTGAACAGATGCGTCCTTATGCATCTAGTGGTTATATCTTGAATATTGATAAACTGGTTAATCCTTATGAAGCCATTTGTACATGGACTGATACATTAGAAAATCTTTTTGAAAGAAGTGGCTCATGGACAAAACCTGCTAAGGTTCTTTATGCAGTTAGATTAATGTCTGGAAAGTTGAGAAACTGGTGGAATAACTTACTAGACCAGGGTCCTATGCCCAAAAATATTCCTGCTCAACCTACAGATCCAATTCTAGTGGACCCAAAGAATTTAGGAAAAGATGACATCTTTCAAGCTGGTTTTGATGAATTTAAATGGTTATTAACATATCTTTTCTGTGATGATATTTCAAATCAAGAACTTGAAGCCAACAAGATTTTGCAATCAATGAAGCTAAAGAATTTAGCTAAATTTGATGAGTATAACTATATGTTTGAATCATATATGGTTGCAGCAAATAAAATGCATGACTTAACCACAAAACAATATTATCTGAATTCTCTACCTTGTGGTTTAGGAGCATGGGCTCAAGATTATATTCTCAGAAAAGAGCAGAAACAGCTTGATGATGTTAGTTTTCCTACAATCAAAAGATTGATAAGATATAAGCTGGAAAAGCAATGTCTGTTGGGTGCTCTTCAACTCAACAAGGAAGAATATAATTATACATGCAATCTTAAAGAATTTTGTAATCTTCCTCCTATAAATCAACTCAAGGATTTCCAGCAGTTAAGACAGTTTAAAAAACGGAGTTGTGGTAAGAAATGTAAATGTAAAAGATGCTCTCGCTCCAACTACCATGAAGGTGAATATACTTTCAAAAGAAGTAAGCATGGTAGGTATAAATCCAAAAAGAGCTATAGGGCAATCCCCTATAAAAGAAGAAAGTTTCATAAGCCTCCTCCCTATCTGTTGAAGAAAAGGAGTAATCCAGCTCCTAAAGGTATCAAATGTTTTATTTGCAAAGGTCCCCATTATGCTACCAATTGTCCAAAAAAGCTTAACCCTGGTACAAAGATCTATGCAATGTTTGAACATGATAATCCAGGATGGGAAGTAGTAGATTGTAGCACTACTACTGATTTACAAGATTTATATGAATTAATTGAATTTGTTCCTGAGTTAAATTTTATGCTAAGGTTCAAAGATGTTAAGGATCGACATACACATATGAAGAATCTATATGATTCTAGTTCTGAAAGTTCAGACCCTGATGAAGATTTTTTAGTCTCCCTCTTGAAAAGTACTTTGCAAGATCTGAAAGTTCATATTCAGATTGAAAAGTCTAAGGATCCTTACAAAATGGCTGGAACAAAAGAAGAAAGAAAGAAAGCTGTTCATCATCATTTAGCTAAGCTAAAATCTTTAGAATCAGAGAAAGCTGAAGTAGAAAAATAGCTTAAAGTCCAAAAAAAACCCTCTAAAAGGGATGAAAAGGACACTGATTATGGATACAAAATTCCTCCATGGCAAAAGAAAGATAAAGGAAAAGAGAAAGAACGATCTTCTTCCAAATCTTTTGATTCTGACATTATAACTATCTTCAAAAAATTTGATCTCTTACTAAATGATGTTGCAGATCTGAAGAGATTGTTGAAGACTCAGCAAAAAGAAATACGCAATCTATCTGCTGAGGTAGGTGAGATTAAATATCTTTTATTTAAAGCCGATCAAAAGTCTGTAGAACAATTAGAAGCAGAATTAGAAGTAAGCAGTCCTAGCAATAGTGTGATTGACAAAATACATGATAGAACTTGCTCCCTATTGCTTGCAAATAATGGAAATTATATCCGCATAAATTTTTGTTTCCCCGGATATAAGAAAATTCCTCTTGATGCATTTATAGACACAGGATCTTCCAGATCATTGGCAAAGACTAATGCTATTCCTCCACAGTTCTGGAAAGAAAGACCTAATCTGCCTCACAGTTATGCAATTAATGGTGAAAGGATTCAAATGGGCAGGTATGCACATGATGTTCACATAGAAATAATGGGTAAAACATTCATCACTGATTTTATTGAGTATAATGATTTAGAAGATGATGTTTTATTGAGATTTCTGTTTCTCACGAAATATGAACCTCTTCAATTTTGGAAGCATAAAATTGCTTTAAGACATGAAGATGGCCAGATTGAAATTCCTGCTTTAAAAATTGTGAATCATAAGTTTGAGCACAGTGGGAAAAAGAAACAGAAAGAATCAGTCAAAGAAGCTGCAGAAAAAACTCATGGTGTCTTCAATGAAATCTCCCAATGGTTTGAAAAAGACTGCTGCAGTCTGAACCCATTACAATTCTGGTCCCAGGATCATGAAGAGTGTGAAATTCAGATAAGGCCAGAATGTACATCTGCCATACCTCATGAACCAGCCTATTTGATGAGCCCTAAGGAAGTACAAGAAATGGATGAGCAATTACAAGAATTACTCAGTGGACATTTTATTCGTCCTAGCAAAAGTCCATTTGCATGCCCTGCTTTCCTTGTGAATAAAAGAGCAGAACAGATAAGAGGTAAAAAGAGATTATGCATCAATTATAAGCCTCTGAATGATATAATCCTTCCTTTCAATTATCCCATTCCTTTTAGTTCTGATCTAATCAGAAGAGTTGCTAATAAAAAAGTGTTTTCAAAGTTTGATTGCAAATCTGGTTTTTGGCAAATCAAGGTTAAAGAATCTGACAGGTATAAAACAGCATTCTCAGTTCCCCAAGGACTATATGAGTGGAATGTTATGCCGTTTGGTTTATGCATAGCTCCTGCTTATTTTCAAAGACGCATGGACCAAGCACTCAGACATTTGAAAGAATTTTGTGCTGTTTATATTGATGATATTCTCATATTTTCATATTCAGTCACTGACCATTTGCAGCATCTAGAAGAACTTTATGCAGCCATAAAACAGCATGGGATATGTTTAACAGCCAAAAAGATGGTGATTGGTCAAAGCCAAATCGACTTCCTTGGCTTACATCTGAACAATGGCCAAGTTCAACTTCAGCCTCACATTTTGCAGCGTATCCAAGAATTTCCTGATATTCTTACAGATAAAAAGCAAATTCAGAGATTTTTGGGTTGTCTGAATTACATAGCCCCTTTTTACAAAGGACTTGCTGAGGATCGTAAGGCTATTCAATCTCATCTCAAAGAAGGAAATGAAGGATGGTCCCTCCAGGCTACAGAAGCAGTACAGCGAATCAAGGCAAAATGTCAATATTTGCCATCACTGCAAAATCCTGTTGCAGATTTACCTTTATTTCTGTATACTGATGCATCTGATAACACATGGTCTGCTGTGTTAATACAGGAAGAAGAAAGTGGAAAAAAGAATATCTGCGGTTATCGCTCAGGGACATTTTCAGACGCTGAAAGCAGATATCATATTTATGAAAAAGAGATACTGGCAGTTAAAAAAGGATTAGAAAAATTCAAGATTTTTCTCAAGCCAGTACATTTTACAGTCAGAACAGATAGCCAAGCCATGAAAAGCCTGCTAAAGAAGAAGCCTAATAAGGATATTGCACAGGGTAGAATTGCAAGGTGGTATTTTGAATTTTTCAGTTACGATTTTGATATTGAATGGATTAAAGGAGAAAATAATCCACTTGCTGATGCCCTGACCAGAGAACTTGCAGGATCAATTTATACTGATCTTGAGTATAATTCTCCTGATTGGTATAGACCAGATGGTACTGCCATGTATATGGTAAATTATGGTAATGGTAACTTAATTACTCTTCCTACTCTTCCTAAGGAGATCGTTATTACTTTGCTAGAATCTTATTTTCTGAACAAATGGTTTAGAAATATGCAAAATTTGATATATTATCATCATCAGCAAGGTTTGATAGATCCTGATGAAGAGGAAGATTTCAAGGCAACTTTTGGTCTGCTGAGAGCTCCAATTAAATATTGGTGTGGACGTAATGCTATCCATATCAGAATCAAAGGATTATTTGGCATGAATTGGTCAAAACAAAGTAAAATGAATTTGCTCAAATGTTTAAAATTTGGTTTTATCACCAGAATAAGTTTTGATCAAGATACATTTGAAGAATATGCTGATATAATTGGTGCCAGATTCAATCCTGATATGGAAGAATTTTTGAATTATTTATACCCACAATTGCATATAAAGATGCATGAATGCATGTGTCAATATCTGACACATTATCCACGGACAGGCTACAGATTTCCTAGAATTGAGCTATATCCTCTTGAAGACAAATGGAAAGCAGAAGTCAAGATTCAAAATATGGACGTCTGTCTTAAACCAGCACTTTTGGCAAAAAGACTTGAATTAGACTTAGCCTATTCTCAGGATTATGTGGTCTAGATAGATTTTGCATTCAATTCCAGACCTGAAGATTGGATTCAAGCTTACCATGATCTTCCAGATGAATTATTAGATCCAGTACCATTTTGATGGCTAGCACATGGGCTTGTCTGTGCCGTGATGTCACCCACGTTAAGATGTGACAACAGGATGCAACCCTGTCCGAAAAAGCAAATCCCCTGTAGCCACTTACGGGTGTTAAGTGGGCCCTTCTCACTTATGGGTGTCCTTAAAGTGATTCTCTTTGTCTTCCACTATGTTAGTGTTTACGGCAAACTGCTTGACAGTTGTCTTCTCCATAGTGCGGTAGGTTAGTGGGACGCGTGTCATAAACGTATGGACGGATTCCAAATTTATTGTAATATGCTCTGAGGTTACAAGCTCATCCTCTCCTATAAATTGTTGAGGACGCCTCATTCTTGGCATCGGTGGTCTAGGTTTGGAGTCTAGTCTCTAGGATGAGTCCCTAGGATTGAATATCAGACTTATGCTCTCATGCGCTTTGTGCGATCTGGATGATCATAATCTGATATTTTAACTATTGTAAGATAATAAATTCTGGAATGAGTTTTGAATGCAAGTGTGCCCTTTTCGCTTTCTTTTGTATCTATCTCTTATCTGTTATTGGCTTTGGAATCTATCATTTTACATCATAAATAAGCCTTGGTTTAAATAATATATTATATTATATAATATAATATATTATATTATATTATATTATATTATATTATATAATATATTATATTATATTATATTATATTATCTAATATATTATATTATATTATATTATATTATCTAATATATTATATTATATTATATTATATAATATATCATATTATATTATATAATATAATATAATATATCATATTATATTATATTATATTATATAATATATCATATTATATTATATAATATAATATAATAATATATCATATTATATTATATTATATAATATAATATATCATATTATATTATATTATATAATATAATATATCATATTATATTATATTATATAATATAATATATCATATTATATATATAATATAATATATTATATCATATTATATTATATATATAATATATTATATTATATTATAATATATTATATAATATAATATATTATATAATATAATATATTATATTATATTATAATATATTATATTATATTATATTATATTATATTATATTACAATATATAATATAATATATATATAATATAATATAATATTATAATAATATTATATAACATTATATTATAATATTATATAATATTATAATATTATATAACATTATATTATAATATTATATAATATTATAATAATATTTATTTTTATTTTATTTTATTTTTTTATAGATGAGTACTACCAAATAAAGGGGGTAGCTCCCAGGTACATTTAGAAAGTTTGGCATGTAGATGCCATACAACACCCATAAACGTTAAAAATAGAACCTAGAAATCCTAATCAGTTAGCAGCTGATAAATTATTTCCAAGAAATTACCCAGCCTAACAAGCTTATTTAGACTACCCGAGCCCATCCAAGAGAGATTTGAGTCCATAAATCTTGTGAACGCCACCATGTCCACGTTCATGACCCCCGCTTGGAAGACCTCCCATGCATTGGACATGAAGTTTACTAAGGACTCCTACTTATCCACCTCTGTTTCACTGTCGTTGGCCTCGTCGTCGCTCAGTATTGCAAGATCAAAATAAACCCTTAGAAGACTCACCCAACCATTCGTCTGCATTTCCAGCATGGCGTTAGCAACAACATGAACATACACTGGTGCCACGAGCCTATCGAGCCGCTCTACCACGCGTTCCCTGGACTCAGTGATATCAACCAGGGTGCCAATCAATACCTCAAATATTCTGCCATCACACCAATGTTGATTAACGTTCAAGACAGAAGAAATCATATCCACCACAGCATTTCGTGTCTCCTGGTTTTGGATCATGAAAAGTCGCCTATACTGCGTTGGTAAATCTTCCTTAATGCACTAGCAGAGTAACCCAAATTGGAAAACCATAGTCTCTCAGCAACCCACACAACGAAGCTTCCGCGAACAGATAAACATGAATATGGACACCACCATTAAATAGCCGCAAGGGTATTTTGAGAAGCTAGTGGACATCAAATATCCGACACTCACAACATACCCAGAATCCTCCCAGAATCGCATCCAATTAGTACGATACTAAAAATACCCACATGCCAAAGGATTCCCGAGCTCAGGTGGGAACAACCAATGAAGCTCGACAACCCATAGAATCCTTTGAAATCACTTCTTGCAAGCCCGGCCAGAGTACTGGTGTTGAGCCCATTACTACTTTTTCTTCTTGCACCACCCCTGAGTTTGCCAGAAAATCTACAGCCTGATTTGCCTCTCTGTAAATGTGCGACAGAGTGTACTCTGATATCCTTCCTAAGGATTCTTTAACTAGATTGATCCAGTCATTAATTCGCCAATTTTGGGATCTTCCTAGGGTAATTGCATTAATATAGAGCATAGAATCCCCTTCAATTTCGATAGCCTCAATACCCTTTTGGATACAAATTTGCAAGCCGAGACAAAGCGCCTCTATTTCAGCCATATTGTTAGTACATATGCCTAGATTCTTCGAAGCAACCCAGACGCACTTTCCTTTTGAATCCCGAATTATGCAACCCACCCCCGCATTGTCGGGATTACCTTTTGCAGCCCCATCAAAGTTCAATTTCCATTTTAACCTTATCGGATGAGTCCAAAAAATCTCTTTCCTATTTACTTTTGAAATAGATAGTTGTCTAGAGACTGGTATCCTGAGCCCGTTCCATGTCTTCATAATTTCTTCGTCCCATCTTGAGAATTTGGATTTAGGACCCACTGTGATCCTATTATTCATTGTTTCGATGATGGCCAGCTGAATTTTCTCAAATAGATGGTCCCGGGTTAGAGAAGTCCCTTTAAAAACACATTTATTCCTCTCTTTCCAAATATGCCATACCACCAATGAAGGTGCCAAAATCCAAATTCCTTTCCAATACCCATACTTACACATAGCTAGCCAGCTTGCCAAAAAGTCCCAAAGCTTACACTACCTTGGTCCAATAAAATTGAGAGTTTGTTGCAGCCAATCCCAACATGACGCAGTGTAAGGGCAGGATAGAAGCAAATGATCTAAATCCTCTTCCACCTGTTTACAAAGGTTGCACCGTGATGGGCCAAGAACACCCAGTCTTTTCAATCGTTCACCAGTTAGACAACGCTTATGGAGAGCTGTCCACAAGAACACCCCATCCTTAGGAAGGATCTCTTTCTTCCAACAGATTCTTTCCACCCAAGACTTATCCTTAATTTTCTTTTGTTGAAGTTGATAGCCAAGCTTGGCCAAGTACTCCCCGGAAGACGCACCACACCAAAAAATAGAGTCTTCTCTGTCAAAAATTCTGATCGGTCTGCCATATAATTCTTTACAAATCTCAACAGACAAAGCATTAGGGAGTGGTAGTTTTGAAAAAATAATCCAACAATAATTACCGTATGGTGAACTGTTCTCTTTTCTAACGTAGTCCGCCACCTTTGTGCCAAATTCAAACTGAAGGTTATCCAAATACTGATCGAGATCAAAAAAATTAGCCAAGCTTTTATGACCATTCCATGAGTCAGTCCAAAATAACGCCTTCTTCCCATTCCCAATCCACCATGATAAATGAGTTGTAATGAGGTGTCTGCAATTCGATATGAACTTCCACGCAGCAAAACCGCCTTCTAGATTAGCAACCGTTAGAATTCGAGAGGGATCCTTAGTATCCAAATATTTATTTTGTAAGATCCAACACTACAGCTTTTCAAGCCTTCTATACATCTTCCATATCAGCTTTGCTCCTAATGCGTTATTCTGCAACCGAATTTTATGCAGCCCAGCCCCACCGTCTTCTTTTGACAAGAAGACTGTATCCCATCCAATCAAAGGGATTTTTGTTTACTTCCTTTGAGCCTTCCCACAGAAACTTCTTCATAATTCCCTCCAACTCTTTTGCCATTTTTGTCGGTGCTTCCAAGCAGGACATGGTGTATATAGGTATTGCCACCAGAACCATTTTTGCCATGGTTATCCTGCCTGCTAGAGTAAGCCAGTTATTTTTCCAAGCCATCGTCCTGTTCCTACATCTTTCAATTACCTCGCCCCAATGTCTGGCTTTACACGAGCCTTCAAAGATTTGAATTCCGAGGAACTTAGATGGTAATTTCCCAATTTGTATTCCCAAATTTGAAATGATTACTTGCTGCAATTGATGCCTTGTATTAAAGAAGAAGACACAGGACTTAGCTCTGTTCATTTTTTGCCCTGAATTAACTTTGTAATCTGCTAGCACCTAACTTATGTTCCTGGCCTCTTTTATGCTTGCTTCCCCTAGGAGAGAAGTGTCATCCATGAACATGTCCTAAGCCTTGCTTACATCCAGCTTTATGACCATCCCCGCCTGTTTGCTTGATCGAAGAGTGTGAATAGCCTCCGTAATGATCAGTATACTGTCAGATTTTTCTCTACTAGGTACAAACCCATTTTGTTTAGCTGAAATAATCTTTTCCAGAAGTGGTTTTAATTTGTTAGCTAGCACTTTCACCACAATCTTGTACAATGTATTGCATAGCGAAATGGGTCTAAAATCGTTAAAGGAAGAACAATCATGCTTCTTTGGGATCAACGCGATGACCGAATTATTCATGTCATTAACGAATCGACCCAACTTACGGAACTCTTCAACCAACTTCCAAAGCTCATCACCCATGAAGCTCCAACATTTTTGGAAGAATCTTGTAGGGAAGCCATCGGGGCCTGGCGCCTTATCTGGGTGCATTTGGAATAAAGCCTTACGCACTTCTTCCATTGAAACCTGCTCACAGAGTCTTATGTTGTCTTCTTCACTAATTTTAGGGAAAATTGAGTCAAGGAAATTCGTATTGATCTCCTAGTGTTGTTGTTCCCCAAGTAAATTAGAAAAATACTAGCAAGCAGCCTTGCCAACCGCATTCCCTCCACTGACAATTCAGCCACTATAGTCACGTACCTCCTCAATCTTATTTGTCACCCTCTTAGCCATAACAAAAGCATGGAAGAATTTAGAGTTGGAATCACCCTCGCTTAACCACACCTCCTGGGATTTGTCCTTCCAATAAATCTCCTCCCTTTTTAGCAGCTCAGCAAGCCTTTCCTTTAAGGACTTTTCCTTTGCATATTTCTCATTCGTCATACCTTTCTTTATTATTAACTCACTAAGAGCTTCTAACTCCGCCTCAACCTTTGCCTTTTCCATGAAGATGTTCTGGAAGTGCACCTTGTTCCATTCTCTTAACTTTTGTTTGATTACTTTTAATTTTTTAACCAATATAAAACTGATAGAGCCACCCACCTTCGTTTCTTTCCACTAGTGTTCCAGTAAAGTAAGAATGCTCAGATCCCGCCACCACATGTTTTGAAACTTGAAGTTCGATTTTTCCGTTACCTTCCCAGATGTAATTGAAATTTCAAAAGGGAAGTGATCCGAGATTGAAACAGGAAAAATGCTAGCGGACGCCTTCAAACCTATCTCGAACCAACAGGGGGATATCAGGAAATGGTCCAATCTTTTTGATATAGTAGTAAATTCTTTGCGTCAATTTGTCCATATAAAGATTCCATTGTTCGCTGGACATTCCACCAATCCGCATTCCCCTACGAACGCTCTGAAATCAATAATAGGTTGTGACACCTTTCTAATGCCACCACTCTTCTCAGAAAACTCAAGAATTATATTAAACTCGCCCCCAATCACCAATGCATCCTCTAGATGGGAATGTGCGAATTCCAATACCGAGCGCCATAGAAGAGCTTTGTCAACTTTTTTTATCAGGCCATAGATATTAATGATCATAAAGTGTTTATTTAATGTCAAGTCAAAAACCTTCACTGCCATCCAATTTGCAAAGGTGAATAAAATTTCCACAAAAACTTCCGCCACCTTCCATAACAAACCTAAACCTCCTAGTGAACCAACCAAATTTTGAAAAAAACCTTCCCAACATCGACAGTATTTTAGGAATTTTGCACACTCTTCTCCTGCTAACTTGGTTTCTTGTAACAAGATAATACTACTGACACTTTTTTGTAATTGACGCCTTACCAGACTTCGTTTGTCAGGGGCCATTAGGCCCCTGACATTCCATGGTGTAATCCTCATTGTTTCCCAAGGGAGGAAAATCCTCCCTTGGTACTCAAAAACTTGGTAATATTGGTATATTTCTTAGCAACCACTTCTTCTTCCCGTAGTTGTTTCAAGGATTTTCTGCCTCTAGGGTTACTAGAGGTGTCGATTTTTCCCAAACCCAAGTGATTGATTGCCAACTAGGAAATACACCTTTCATCAATTATGTCCAATTCATCATCACCATTGGCATTTGAATCTAGGTTATCACTTTCCCTAGCTGCATCGTTTGCCTCAGCAATCTCATTTGGTAGTTGCCCACCCGCCTGGAAGGGTTGCTACATAGATAGATCCAGTCCATCCTTGTTATTATGTGTCGCCTTGGGGGTGTGAGCTCCTTGCTTCAAAACCCCTTTTTTTTAATCGATTGTTTCAGAGGTGTATATCCTTTCTTTGGGAACATCTGCCTTAGGCGTGGTGCTTTGTGAGGGAATATTTCTAGAGGGCGGACAAATCAACCCCTTACATTGTCAATTTTGCAGTTCACGATGCTATGATTTCTATCGCCGCACTCCAAACAGAAGAACCGTGGTTCTTCAATCTCAACTTCCTACAACCAACGCTCCCCATTCACCAGGAGACATATTTTGCGTGGTATAGAATCAATTGCCGCGATGCGAAGTATAGAAAAATTTTACAAATCACCCTCCAAAATATTTGAATCCACCTCCAATAAGGTTCCCAAAGACCTACCAATATTCTCCAGGCAGTCATCAGCCCAATATTCTATTGGTAAATTATAAATTCTAACCCAAATAGGTTTTTCATACGGTTGCATTTTGGTTGGGTCAAAATTCATGCTCCACGACTACATATAGAGGGGCATGCCCTTCATGAACCATAGCTCCCCCTCTGTTATTCTGTGTTTTGTTTGCTCGTCTACAAATACCACCACAAAAAACCCTTTCGGCATGAATCTTATCAACACCTTCGTGTTCCAATTATCTTTGATCTAATTCTTGATCGATGCTCGGTTCGGTGTGCCACCGATGAAGCGAACAATACAGGAAAATTCACTGAGAAGAGCGGCATCCTCCTTAATCTCCTCTGTGACATCAATCTCCATGGGGTGCTCTTCGTACTTCAGATCAATCTCTATCAACACTTTCCTTTGTTCTTCCTTTGGCGGATCCAAGCCGGACCTTCTGCCTCTTGCTTTCTGATGGCCACTAGGTATATTTCGCCGCTGGTGATTTGTCTGAACATTTCGTTCTCCATTGCCACTTCGCCCAGAAAGTGGTAACTGCCCTGGTCGTGGGATTCGACATTCAATGGGGGTTTCAAGGGTGTCATGTCGACACCTTGTTGATTCCCTTTCCTTCTCATCAGGCACCTTCTGCGAATGGACTGGGAAACATTTATCAACCCATTTTCTGCCAACGAAGACCCACTGTGGTATGTGATCTTGCAATCCTCCCTCGGCTTTCTCTTCCATCAATTTGTCTCCCCAATGCCTTCTTCCATCCCCAACTACCTTACCTTCTAGAACAGGCATTCTGTCCTATGATTTTGCACCGCTCTGCTCCATAAATAAATTAAAGATCCTTAATATTGGATGACTATATCCATATATTTCTCCAAATGTTGTTACCAATTGATTCATCTCATTAATGCCCGTAATGAGTGTCTAGCATGGGAGCTATTGCGAGATGACGCAAACCTACCAAATCACCCATCGTAATTTGTACTTGTGATCATATAATAATATTTATTATATTATAATGTTATATAATATTATATAATATAAATATTATATTATACTATACTATAATACAACCCACTCCCTCAATTCAAAATATTTCTTTTAATTATCCACTTTAATATCATATTGTCTAATTTTTATTTGTGTAGCTAATTATTTAGGTTAGTTTTTTACTTGACAATCAAATTAGTAACTTATGATGATCAAATTAGTCATTTATTTAGTCATTTATAGTTGTTTTGCAAAAAATGAATAGAATTTAGTAATTTTTAACTGTTGGGACTAAAAGTTTTAGTCACGTAGTCATTTATTTGCCAAAATCTACTAATGATTTCTAAAAGTACTTGTGAATCAATAGTCACCTCAACTTTCTTCATTTCTTCAAGAATTTTGTTTGTCTTTTCTACTATGTATTTCTCCATCCTTTTTATCTCTTCTTTATCTTTAACCATTAGAGTGTTTAGCATTTTTTTGATCTTGAACACTTGTGCCTAATTTTTCAGATAATTTAACCCTTTCTTCATGAGAAATATATGTAAGATGGGGTTAGAGAATTCCTAGCCTAGATAAGTGACAGCCAAAACTTCTAAGCTACAAAACCACATCAAACAAGAGAAAACAAACAATAAAGAATCAAAATGAAAGCATTCATAAATAAACAATCCCCATTGTAGTTGCTTCACTTCTCTTATCTCTCCTTCTTATGCCAATATTTCCCTCAGATTTGTTGTTCAAGTTGTGCAAATACCTACAAATAGTAAGTAAGAAGGTTGGAGATAATGGTTGTTAGGTTGAAAATGGGAGAGGAAGGTTGTTTTTATAGACAACCATTCGAACGGATGGCCGAGATCGATCTTCTAGAAAGATTCCAAGATCGACGAATGAGAATGGATGAGAGGAAGGTTATGAAATGGATGGCCAAGATCGAAATTCTAGAAATTAAAGATGTGAAAATCAACGGTTGAGAATTGATGCAACCAGAATATGCCATTCATGGAAGAGCTATGACGCCGACAACTATGATAAAAATGAAGGCAATGAAAAGGAACTTTGACCAAAACGGAGGCATAAATTATTTATTTTAAATCATTTATTCAAAAATGGAGGAAATTGACAAGTGGAAAATAAATAATTCATTTGAATTATTTATTTATTTATTTTAATAAAAGAGGGTAAAAACTTTATTAATCAACTAAAGCAGTACAAAGCATAAAGCAAGAAGATACCCAAATGGGCCAAGGAACAACCAACAAGAAATCAAGAAGCATTCATGCAACATCTAATTTGAATTATTTATTTGGAGAAAATGAACAATGAGCATTTAATTAAAATGATTATTCAACCATTTTAAATAAATAAGAGGAAAAAATGGAAATGAGACATTAAATAATTACTTAGATTAATTATTTAATAGGGGAAGATGACAAGGGATAGTTAAATAATTTTGATAATTATTTAACTATAGAAGAAATAAAAGACCATGAATAGATAAATAATTAATGGTAATTATTTAACTATAGATGAAAGGTGATAAAGAAATAATTAAATAAATAGTAATTTATTTAACTATTGAAGAAGAGGGGGAATTAGTGAAACTATTAATTTATTTAATCGATCAGGATAGAATAAAGATTAGAAAACGAGTTAATTAAATAATTGAAAATAATTTAATTAATAGAGGAATATGATCAAGCATATTTGAATAATTAAAATTATTCAATTATTGAAAGACGATGACAAAGAAAAATGGCACTCGCAGACTTAGGACATTTTTCAGTGTCTACATTTTTCCCCTCTTTGACATAATGTGATTTGAGGGTTGTGTCAAAGAATGAAAATTAGGTTCAGATCATGCCCTAGTGTACCTCGGTGATGACAAGGTATAGGTATGCCCCCTTAGGAAAATTTGACACATTTTCAAAATTTTGGAAAATTGTCCCGATAAGACAAAAGGATGGGAAGGACTTCGATGGTGAAGATAGAATTAAGGATCAAGATCAATAACGGGGTCAAATGCAAGGTCAAAGGAGTCAAAAGGTGCGACCAAAAAGCAAGGAAAGTCAAAAACCCTAAGTTTGAACCTATAAATGGCAATTTGAGTTTGAAAAAGGGTCATTTTCACATTCCAAATTTAGAAATTTTGAGAGTTCAAAATGATTAGTTAGCAAGAATGTCACATGTTCTAGAGGCCACCCACCACACGTATTGGATCTGCACCCACCATCATCCTGAGGGAGCGCCCACCCTGGTATGTACTACGAACCCATCTTTTAATTTTTTTGTTTTTTACGCATTTAGCTTAGGATATAATTTAGCAGGAAATTGCATCGCAAAATTTTGTGACACGATTGAATTCACATTCGATAAACAGTTCGTCGCAATCGTCTTGGCACATAAACGTTTGCAGTGCAATGCATAAAATTGTGTGACGCAATTGACTTTTCAGGTTGCATATGTGGTCGGCAAGGATGCAAATGACTAGGTGTGATGCATGTGTTGTATGAAGCGATGCATGTGTTGGGCGAGTGACACATTTGCAATTGTGAGCCAATTATAAGTTTTTGTGACGCATTTGGTAAAATTGTGACACAATTTCTTTCTTGATTAAAATTTTTCCCGAGACTAGGAAAATTTGACTTGGTCAATTTAGGTTTGATAGGTCAAATGAAGGTTTCAAAGTGACGTTATTGGTTGCTTGATGATTTCAGGTGTGTCTTCCTCCTATCTACACACGAGAGTCCAGATCAGATGTGTTCCGACTATGGGACCAATTAGATGACGATGAGAAGGATGTGATGTTGGAGCTTGGTTTATTCTATGTGACATATATGCCCACTATTAGGGAGAAAAGGGGCATGTTGACAGCACTAGCAAAGCAGTGGCACTCGGAGACAACCAACTTCCATTTGTCGACGAGGGAGGCAACAGTCACCCTGGAGGATGTATACAAGATCTTGAGGTTACCTATTTGTAGCATGCGGGTACGACACAACCCAACACAGGGGATAAGGGCATTGTACAAATACTATGAGACTGATGATGATGTCGAGCTTGGGATTCAGGGGTTGAGATATGATGGGAGACCCTAGCGATGACATATGACTTATTTGAGTGTGTTTTATGGGTGTTGATAGCAGGAGTTCTGATTTTGGATCGCAGGGGGCATGGTTTCCTGGTTGGCTGGGCAGAGATGTTGGGATCAATGGTTCATCACAGGACAATATATGTGTGGAGGCCTTTCCTATTGGCCATGTATTTTAGTTACATGATATTGCCTATAGAGAGGGATAGAGTTTGAGTTGTGGTGTGACCTTGTTGATAGTTTGGGCATGGGAGCACATAGTAGTATTTTGGCCACTAGTGGTTCGATAGGCGATGGGCACCGCACCATATTCTTATTTATATCAGGGGGCATTGACCTAGACACATTTGGGAGATGTAGGTTATTGGAGGCATGATATAGACACACCGGTGAGCTTCATTTGGAGACCTTATAGGACCTTCCAGTTATGGATAGATGAGGATGACCACTTGCCTTGGTGTTGGTAGCCTAGTTATCTAATCAGGTGGATAGTGCAGTCGCAACACATTATAGAGATGTATTTACCAGAGAGGGTCTGACAACAATTAAGTGAGCGACAAGGGGTGCCAGTGGGTAGAGCAGATTATGGTCGGTCATCACAAGAGGTGCATCCCTAGGGACCACAGATTGTAGTTACCATGGTAGAGCAGAAGATAGATGCCATGCAGGCATTGGATTGGGAGTGGAGAGGAGGGGAGGAAAACGTAGGCACAACACCAAAGTATGATGCCTAGTGGCTTATTCATAGACCAATTTCATTGACTGATCCACAATAGCTAGTGCCAATAGAGTGCAAAGTTAGAAGTTTCAAAGGCCAGCAGGGAGGCAGAGATGGGAGGGGTAGAGGAGAGAAAGGATGCAGGGATGGAGGAGGATGGGGAGATGATGGGGGTGATGGAGGAGGAGGACAAGAAGGAGGTTACAGACAGGTGAGGAGGAGGGATAGAGGATGACCGGAGGGTAGGCAGCTACCACCCATTCAATAGGAGGTAGAGATGGAGGAGGATTGACTAGAGGTTAGAGCAACAACAAAGGTGTTAGTACAGGCCAACAAGCAACATGCAGAGGTGCCCATAGTGGAGATGGCACAACCAAAGGCCATGGAGGTCCAGGTAGGTGGTGATGGGGGACAAGGAGAGTAGGTAGGAGGAGAGGAGGAGGTTGATATGGACGAGGCAGAGTGGGTCCTCCATGAGAGGATCATCATGGGTGATGAGGAGATGTCAGAGGAGGTGAGGACTAGAGAGGGAGAGGGATCAACAGAGCAGAGAATAGCCACTTTATAGGTTCGAGTGTAGGCCCTTGAGGCACAATTGAGGATAGCTACCATGGAGAGGAATGGCCTTAAGGCTGAGAGATGCATTTCAAGTAGAGAGGGACCTGGCAGTCATTAATTGGTAGTAGACCGATCAGTGGATGATTGACTTCACAACTACATGCAACAGATCCATTGTTGAGGTTGCATGAGAGTATGATCGGTCTAGAAAGGTGATACAGTACTACAGGGAGCTATATGAGAGATTAGTACCACCCGAGAGGAGAGAGCCCTCATTTTATGAGATTGATAGTGAGTTACAGGGCAGATCATGGAGTAGGACTCACAATAGATGAACACAAAGTAGGTCTGAGGGTGAGACTTCAGATGCTAGACGAGTCACTCCTCATGACAGGCCCCCTACTATAGAGTAGAGGGTCAGAGATGCACCTCAGAGGGATGTTCTAGAGATAGGGGAGCAAGGCAGTTCTAGATAGATCATCTTGTTACTTATGCATTAGACACTGATAGTTTTATTATCGAGCCTGTGAGCTCCACTTTTATTGGACATATATTGACATTGTTCTATGAAACTTTTATTTTTTGAGCAATATATATAATGATTTTGGCGGCGGTTGATGCTATGCATTATGATGTGTTTATGCCTTTATGATGACATGCTATGTGATGGATACTCATACTATGGTTATGATGTTTGTTGATGCATTCTATATGATGATGTGATGATCTACTATGCTTTATTATTATGTTTTATGATCTAAATGCAGATAATGTAATGCATGGATAGTTTATGGATTTTTTTATTATGCTATGTGTGAATGATGGATGTAATGGAAATGACCTAATGTAATTTTGATATGGAATGTATTGATGTAATGTAATTTTTGTATGATAATGCAAAATGTGACACTTAATGTGATATGTGTTAATGGGATATAGTGTGTATGGTATGTGATGTAAAATGCAATGTAATATGTATTAATGGGATATAGTGTGTATGGTATGTAATGTAAAATGCAATGTAATATGTAAAATGTGATGTTATATGGATTATAATGCAATATGATATGGAATGTAATACTATGTGATAGAGGATGTAATGTTATGATGAAATGTATAATGAAAATGATGCTAACATGATGATGAGATATGAATGCTATATGGATGCATTTTGTGTTTTTGTATTTTCTTATGCAAATATATGTGACCTACTATGAAAATTATGTTTATGATGATGGTTCTTTCTATGATGCAATTTAACATGATTATGGATGCAAAATGTTCTTGTGTGTCACAAAACTCTATCAAGATGCGGATGGAAGAAACGTTAGCGCGGAGGAGATGGAAGAGATGAATGTTAGTGTGGCAAAGACAAGGGAGATGGAGATGGAAAGTTAGATGAGAAATGATAAGGGAACCAACTTTCATGCTTAAATTTTTATATTTATCATCATTGGGCATTAAAAATGTCGTAAATAGACCACAAACGCCATGGTGTGGCATAAACCAAGGTGTGCAAGGTGACCATTTGGGAGAGACAAGCAGTCAAAAAGACAAAAAATGCCCCAACTCATACTAAGGACCCAATTGTCCCAGCCTTTTTGCCAAGACAAACCACATACAACAAACAAAGAAAAGAGGCCATGATCCATCATTGTCACTCTAAATCTGTTGATAGGACATCCTCAAGGAGACTAGTAACATGACCCAAAACCAATCAAAAAGATAAGGCAAATCCAGACCAACAACAATTTTTCCAAAATAGTGTTTACCAATGTTAATGATAAGATTATTTGATTGATTGATTAGGTTGACCAAATTCAATTGATAAATTGACAAGGATTGATTCATAATTTGACAAAGTTTGAAAATTTGATTTGATTGATTGTGCCCGGATTTAGGAAGGGAACAACCTGATTAAGGCAAGATTGACTGATAACTAACTTCAAGAAAGACATATCCTGATTGAGGAAAAATTGATTGACAAAGTTGAAAAAATTGGATTGTGACATAGATTGATCATTTATTTGACAAGGATTGATGAATATGACCAAGCGATGTGATGATACCCAACTTCAGGAAGGACACATCTCGTTTAAGGAAAAGGACACATTTGATAAAGTTGTCCAAGTGATAAGTGTTGACAAGGCACCTAACTGCAACAAAGACACATCCTACTTGAAGTGAATGACCAAATTGACAAAGTCTAATCTTAGGAAGGACACATCTTGATAAAATACAAGAGATAAGACCGAATGAGGAAAATGACATAATGCCCCATTCCACTAAGATTGATGATCTGATTGATTGGTTGACGATAAGACGATTGACTGGTTGAAGGATTTTGTTGGTTATGTTTGTGAGATGGGGTTAGAGATAAAATAGCATAGACAAAGTGATAACCAACACTACTAAGCTATTAAACCACATCAACAAGAGAATACAAACAAAATGGAGATATCAAAATGAAACCAAACAAAATAAAGCACTCCCCATATTGTAGTTGATTCCTTCTATTGCTCTCCTTCTTGTTATGCAACTTTTCCCTCAGATTTGTTGAAATACTTGTGCAAAACCTGCAAATGGTAGCAAGAAAGTTGGAGACAATTAGCTATTAAAATGAAAATGGAGAAGGAAGGTTTCTTTTGCAGACAACCTTTCGAATGGACGGTTGAGATTAGTCTTCTAGAAATATTCCAAGATCAATGGATGGGAATGCATGAGAGGGAGGTTATGAAATGGATGGTTGAGATTAAGTCTCAGAAAAGATGCCAAAATCAACGGTCCAGAATTGATGCACCAAAAATATGCCATGCATGGAAAAGCTATGACGCCTAACAGCTATAAAGACATGCAAGACATGCGGCTATGACAGAAATGAATGTTATGATAGGGATTATGACGAGCATCTTTGACCAAGTGGTGCATAAATAATTTATTTTAAATTATTTATTCAAAAATGGAGAGAGTGGAGGAAATGGATTGGAAAATAAATAATTTATTCAAATTATTTATTTGAGAAAATGAAAGAGGGGCATTTAATCAAATTTATCAATTTAATTAAATGAAGAGATGAAAATTAGACCTTAAATAATTAATTTAGATTAATTATTTAATAGGAGGTGGTGCATGGGATAGTTAAATGATTTTAATAATTATTTAACTATAGAAGAATTAAAGGACCATGAATAGATAAATAATTAATGGTAATTATTTAACTATAGATGAAAGGTGACAAAATAATTAAATAAATAATAATTTATTTAACTATTGAAGAAGAGAGAGAAATTAGTGATGCAATTAGTTTATTTAATCGATCAGGATAGAATAAAGATGAGAAGGTGAATTAATTAAATAATTAAAAATTATTTAATTAATAGAGGAATGCAATCAAACTTAATTGAATAATTAAAATTATTCAATTATCGAAGGAAAATGACCAAGAAAAATGATGCTCGCAGACTTAGGAAATTTTTCAGTGTCTACATTTTGCCCCTCTTTGACATAATGCAGTTCATCGCATTGTGTCAAAGAAATTTAATTCTGAAATATGCCCTAGTGAAAGAAGAATGATGAGGAGGGTTGTGTATGCCCCCTCGAGAGGACAGGTGAGTTCAAAGAACACGAATGTTCTCTCAAAATGGATGATAAGACTAGATGATGAAGTATAGAAGAAATGTTAACTTGGAAGGGGATGGATATTAGCATGGAAGAGAAAGGAGGATGAAGATGGAAAGCTAGACGAGAAATGATAAGGGAGCCAACTTTCATGCTTAAATTTTTTATATTTATCATCATTGGGAAGATTATTGTAATGGCCAACAAACACCATGATATGACATAGACCAAGTTGTGCAAGGTTGTACCATCATGTGAGACAAGCAGCCGCAGACAAGGATGATCATGACTCATACTAAGAGAACAATTGCCCCAGTCTTTTTGTCATAATCAACCACAAATAGTAAAGACAGGCAAGACAAATCATAAAACGTCATTGCTCCTCTAAATCCTGTTGTCAGGACATCCTCGGGGAACTAGCATCATGATTTCCAAAAGATAAAACAAGCATCATAAAATTAAATGCCAAGTGCTTTCCAAGTGTCTAAATGTCAAAATGTCAAGTTTGTCAAGTTTTTCAAGTGTGGTGGAATGTCGGATGTCTTGGTGTCAAAATGCTAGTGTTGACGATATGAAGATGCCAGATTGGTGTCAAGTTTAGGAAGGACACATCCTAAATGATGCTGAGATGTCAGATTCAGAAAGGACACATTCTAAATGGCATCGATGCCAGAGTGATACCAAATTCAAGAAGGACACATCCCAAACGAGGCCAATGTCAAAATGTTGAATTGATGTCAAGTTCAAGAAGGACACATCCTGAACAATGTCGATGTTGAGATGTCGGATTGATGTCAAGTTTGGGAAGGACACATCCCAAACGATATTGATGTCAAGATTGTCGAATTAAGGAAGGACACATCCTGAATGATGTCAATATCAAGAGGAATGTATCTCAAATGTCATGAGAATCCTCAAAATGCTAGATGATCGTGACGATGCCTAAGAAGGACACATCGTAGGGCATGATTAAATGATGGGCTACCCTTCAAAAGGACACATCTGTAGAGTAAGCAAGAATTGACTAGTTTCACTAAGTTTGACTGATTTTGATAAGCCAAGATGATTGTCATGCTTGATTGAAAGATTGTAGAAGTTCACTTGGGTAGATTGTTCATTCGAATTTTGACAAAGACCATGATAAATTTAAAGACTATTTCATGTGTGTGAGAAAATTGTGCAATGAACCCTAATGGACTGACCTAGTGTGGCCTCAGGGGCTCATCAACAAATGGCCTTGCCTACGTCATACACTCAGAGACCTCGTAGTTCGACACGACCAATGACTTTGTCTTATTGACCAAAGATTGAGTCATCATTTATTTTGAAAAACCTACTAGGACTGGCGTAATGTCTCAAGGGCTCGAAGATGAGCCTTGCCTACGTAGCAAATGCACAGAGACAACGTAGTTCGACAATGACAAAGACTAATCAAGACTTGAATTGATGTGACTGTGTTGACTGACATGACTCTATTTTTTTGGAATTTTTGTGTTTTCTTTAGGACGTTTTTTGATTTTTAGGTCTTTCTTCAGGACATTTTATGATTTTTAGGTCTTTTTTCAGGACATTTTATGATGTTTTTGTCTTTTTTTCAGGAAATTTTATGATGTTTTTGTCTTTTTTCAAGACATTTTATGATTTTTTTGTCTTTTTTTAGGACATTTTATGATTTTTAGGTCTTTTTTAGGACATTTTATGATTTTTAGGTCTTTTTTCAGGACATTTTATGATTTTTAGGATCACGTGCGGTACCCACTGCAGTCTCATGATAAAAAATTTCCCCTAGTCAAGTTGAGAATGAGCCAGGAAAAATGGAATGTAAAGAAAATGTATAACTAGCATGGACAGTGGATAGTATGCAAGACTTGATTTCAACCATTGTCAGCCATGGATGGAAATGTCATGATGTCGGGGCGAAGTGTTATAATGAATGTTGGAAAAGAGTATGTTTATTAGGGACAAAGGTAGATAGAGTGACAGTAGATGGCACAACAATGACTGACTACACATGGCACCTATTTGCCAGGTTTTCACCATGGTACTTATCCAAAGCACCTGTTTACCAGGTTTTCACTATTGGACGAATTATTTCTCTTTATTTTTGTCATTTTATTCATCATCATTTTGTTTTATTATTTTATTTTTTTTATTGGTGTTACTAGGACGCCTGTTTGCCAGGTTTTCATCAAGGTGACAATTTTTTGTACTTTTAAATTTTTTCATATTTTTTAAGGACTTTTTCCCTAGCTCTCTGAAGTATAAAATTGATAAATGCCATATCCATGGACTACCTTGACGATGCCCCGATCTTGTGTGGATGACCGTGTTGGATGAAAGGACCTGATCCAGATGAGGAGTACGAGTGGCAGATATGAAGGATGATAGATGTGACGAATGACAGAGACTATGGTAGGATCCCTAATGTGCACACTATGTGGGCCATCAGGTTTCAGTCAAAAAGTAGCTTGGGAAACCAATGAGCTAGAGTACAAGAAGGAGTTGTAGTCAAAGATACATTGAAAGACATCGCCAATGGAGGGATATGATGGATATGTGAACATGGATGGATGGAACAGAGTATATGGTATGAGTGAGAGTGACATGGATATAGACCTTGGATCAACAGGCGCTTTGTTTTACTTTTTGCCTTGATAGATTCTCCCAGTGATTTTTGATGGAGAGGAATACTTTGAGATCGACTTTTTCTCATTTTCACTTTTGAATTTTATTTCCATTTTTTCTGATAGCTTTTTATTTTGGCTATGGGACTTGTCTTGATCTTCTTTTCTTTCTTTTGATTTTTGATCTCCTTTTAAAGATATATTGTTCATTGGAGCTTTTCCTTTATTCTTTTCTTGAGCTATGATTTTTTGATCCATGTCTATGATGCGAGTGGACGTGTGTGAAATGGGGGAAGTAGGTGAAGTGAAAGGAATGTTTATTGGATGAATGGGAATGGCGATGCCATCAATGGAATCTTTTGGACTATCCTTTTCAGTACTGTTAACACCAAAGGAGGCTTGCACATCCTTAATGACTTAGAAAGATGACTTAGTAGAGGTGACAATAGGAGATTCATATCCTAGCCCAGGGTAGGTGGGATGGAAGGATGATGATTGGATATCCTCAACGGGGTCATGCTCAAAGAGTGAGTTATCGTAAATATCTTGGTCAAACAAGGGGTTATAATAGATATGAAAAGCTTGAGAGGAAGTAGATATGGCAAAGGCCAATGTGTCATCAGGGTCCTAAAAGGTTTCAATCCAAGCACGGCCATCCTTTTGTGTTCCTTTTGTAACTATCTTGACATCAACATTGGAATTTTGATCTCTATTAGCGGCATTAGCATTGTCGTTTGCTGGTAAATTATCCATACAATATTCTCCACATCCCATGTCATGAATTTGGACCTTAGGGTTTGATGGCAAGGTAAATGGAGTGTATGACTTGGTCAATGAAGATGGATCAATGTAGTGAGATTATGTGGTGATGGATGTGGACATGGAAGGCTTCACGAGTGTTGATGGGTCAATGAATTTGGAAGACAAAGATGTTGAAGATTCCCTATTGAAAGGCACTTGATGCTCCAAGACACCACGTAAGTTGGTACAATATTGGAATGGATTGGGGTCTATGTATATAGTCATTTTGGTACCTTCAAAAGGAAATTTCAGGCATTGGTGATACATGGAGGGGATGAATTTCAATACGTGGATCCAAGGTCGACCAAGTAAAATGTTGTATGGCAAGTCCAAATCTAGAACTTGATAAGTGGTGTCGACAATGACTGGCCCGATTCGAATTGGAAGTGTAATTACACCCCGAGAGGAACGTTCTTCATCATCATATGCCTTGATAATAATACTTTTTGTGGCATCTACGTAAGCATCAGAAAGGCCTAGTGCCTTGACTAATTTTAAGGAACATATATTCAGTCCCACTCCGCCATCTACTAAGACTCGTCTAACCTTATGTTTATGAACAAGAACTTTGATATGAAGGGCATCATTATGGTTGGATTTGGATGACAAATAGTCTTGGTCAGAAAAGGTGATATGGTGGGGAGTCATGAGATATCCTACCATGGCTTCGAATTGGCTGACATTAATATCTTGGGAAACAGAGGATTCTTGTAATGTTTTATCTAGGATGGCCTTATGGGCAAGCGAGATGCGTAACAACTCAAGAATAGAGATTTGTGCAGGTGTTTTTCCAAGCTGATCAATAAGATTAAAGTTACCTTTAGGTTGGGACTGCTTGTTCTGTGGATGTGATTATGACTGTGAAGCGGACGGGCCAACTATTGTTACCTTTGGTTGTCTAGGGGGAGGAGGGCGGGCTACGGTGACCTTTCCGCCGTAGGTGGTGACATTACATTTAAGGGCCTTTTTGACGGTGACTGTGTAGACATATTCATCAGTTGTTCTAATGTGATGTATGATAGGTCCTCCAGAATAATCATATCCAATACGGGCATAGTTGGCTCGATTGTTGTTATTAGGGTTTGACGTAAAATGGTTTCCTGAACCATGATCCTGCAGTGGGTTTTTGTGTATTGTATGATCCGCATTAGAAGCAAATTATGGTTCGCCGACTTCAACGATATGCTTTTCAATAAGGTCTTGTACCATATTTTTCAATTGTTTACAGGAAGAAGTTTTATGTCCTTTTATTCGATGAAAGTCGTAAAATGCATTATCATCCCACCAAGATGGTTTAAACTGCCCAGGGTCGTATGGTTTGGGGTCCTCAAGTGTGATGACACCATTTTGAAGACATTTCCTGAGAACTTCTTCAATAGGCTCACCTAAGGGGGTGTATGTACGTCTTCTATGGTATTGTTTGGGTTGTCTAGGTTGTCTTTGAATTTGATTGTTTTCATTGTCATGATTATTTTGATTTGTCTAGATAGCATTAGTAGCATAGTTTTGTGTCATCATCTGTGTGTTTTGTGGTTGTGTCCCTTTTAGAGTAATCATAGGACCCATAGCGTTGACAACCTTAGCATCGACTACACCATCATTGGTGACATGTTTGTTCTTAGCCCAATATTTAGTTTTGTCAGTAGAAGAAGGGTTTGTGTTCATGTTTTTGGGACCATATTTTTGTCTTCCTTCAGCAATGATGGCTTGTTCAACTTGGACACCTCATTCAACTAGGTCCACAAAATTTGTGCAACAATGAACACACAAGCCATTTTTCAGTGGGCCCATTAATGTTTGTACGAACATGTTTACTTTTTCCTTTTCAGGTATGTCTATATGACAGTGACTCGCTAGGCCCCTCCATTTTTGAAAGAATGGTAAAAAGGTTTCACCTGAATCTTCTTGTGTGAGTTGGCATAAGTTGGTGATGGAGGTATCTATGTCAATGTTGTATGTGTTATTTTTCACCAATTTTTCAGCAAGTTCTTTCCATGACTGTATTCTGGGTTGCAGTGTATAGAACCATTCTAGGGCCGGTCCTGCGATACTTTTAGGAAACAGTCGCATTAGATATGTGTGCTCATGAGCAATATCCACACAAATTGTTATGAACTCTTTGATGTGTTCAAGAGGATTTGTTTTACCCCTGTATTTTTTGAAGTTTGGAGCCACATAACCATGTGGAAATGGTGGCATGTACAAAGTTGTATCAAAAGGATATGGACATAAGTCGTATGGAATTTGCGTCTTCTTGTCAGAGGTTTTCATATTTTCAATCTATTTTTGAAGGTCATCCACTTTTGCTAGCAAGGCGTGTACAATAGGATCATTGGTTGCCTAGAAGTAAGGTATGTTTTGCTGATATTTCCAGTTGTGAGTGGGAATTTTTTGTTGAGTATGAATCTGGGACGAGTATGTGGGAATATGTGACCCAACCATGTTTGTTTGTATTTGAGGTATCTGAAATCCCTGACTCATTTGATTGCAATAGTTACACATTTTTTGCATCATTTGAGTTCCTTGTCCTTGTTAAAAGAATTGTCCATGTAGCATGTTGGTGTTTTTTCCTTGGAAGTGTCCATATGGTATGTGGATATTTTGTCCTTGTCCATGTGAGATATTCATATTTTGTCCTTGCCCATGTGGGATGATCATATTTTGTCCGTGTCCATGTGGGATGTTCATATTTAGTCTTTGTCCATGTGTGATGTTTAATTGTGATGATGTATTAATGTTGTGTTGAGGGCCTTGAATGAAGACTCGTCGTGAGTTTCCTCCAAATGGATTAAATGAGATTCCACCATAAGGATGTGATGAAGATTCCCCCATTGTCATAGATGAAGATCCCAACATAGGGTTTGTGGGATTTTCTCCCATTGATGTGAACCCAACGGTTATTCCTATTGTTTGTGATGATGATGTGGACGTTGTAGGCATGGACATTGTAGATGTTCCTCCAATAGATGTTGTATTAGTTGAGGTGGAGGGGTTTTGACTTGTGGTGCCACTAGATGTCACATTAATGTTGTTAGTAGCAACTTGTGTGGTGACCACAATGTTATTGCTATTGGGGGCATTGTTCATGTTTTGATGAGATGTCATGGTTTGTGTCGCATTGTCCAAAGAAGAAGGTCTTATGGTATTAATGTCAAAGCCTTTTGGTAGTTTTTCCCCTTGGTCCAAAAGCATAGTAAGGTATCTGCAAGGATCGTTCAAGACCAATTCTTCTACAAAAGAAGCTATGTCAGAGTTTTGAGCGGCAACATCTAAATCCTCAGCTAGTACTTGTCCATTTTGGTCTCTCTATATGAATTGATCAAAAAGTGGATTTTGAAAGGAAGTTGACATGCTCATGGATGATTGTACGTTCCAATTGCCAAATGGGTCGTCATAAATCCAGTCATTGGGATTGGTGTTGGTGTTGGTGTTGTTGTCAAAGTCTTGTCCAAATTCTGCCATTTGTCTTTTCCTTCTTTGAAGTCTTGTTTCCACCACCAAGTAAATTGCTCAAATGAAGATGATGACAATGCAAGTATGACACTAGTCTATGTTTTTGTCTTTTTGTGTGATAATGGATGACAATGCAAAGAGATGATAATGCAAGTATGCCAAAAGCCAAGGTGACTAGGATAACGATGTTGACTTGGATGACAATGTTGATTAGGAAAATGAAAATGTGGAGTAGGAAAATTGTAAGGTCGAGGTGCAAAATAAGGACTAAGGTGATAAAATTGAATAAAGAGGTAACTAATATAAGTTTTAGGTTCAAAATGACAACTAAGATGAATGATATTATTGGATTTTTTGGAAATAAAGTATGCAAGGTAGGAACTAAAATGAATGCAATTTGGAGACAAGAGTACCTAAGGACTCTACGCTTAATCTTTGTTTTCGATTTTAGTTACCAAAGGACTTGTTGAAAATGATAAAGTGACAAGGTCAAGATGACTAGTGAGTTTTCATAACTAGACTGTTGAGTTGGAAGTCCTCACAAAAAGGACAATGACTGAAAAGAGAAATGAATGACAAAGTCCAAGATAACCTAGTTTCGAAAGCAATGATTTTGCAAATTGTGATAAGGTTGGCCTAACCCAAAGTATGCAAAAATGAAAAGCTATGTCAAGCTAATGTTGAAAATGATGATTATGAAACCTAATGGATGAAATCAAAAATTTAAAAGTTTAATCCTAGGGTCAAAAATGCAAACTAATGGCTGAATGATAAAGATTTTGAGCAATTTCAAAGTTGGTTTCTCATAGAGTCCTCTTAGAAAAAAAATGTTTGACAGCA
>VDFB02273296.1:0-18823 GCA_007258455.2 Sequoia sempervirens | reverse complement strand
TAGTCAATTGGTCATATAAATCCCACATCCAGTAGTTTTTTTAATTCCATCTTGACCAACAGAGCAATCTGAGGGTGCATTTTCCTTAGTTTTTGTTTGACAGGTTTTGCTTCAGAGTAGACTGCTAAGTAATGGACCACAATCTCTGGATGGATCCCTGGCATGTCAGCATAACTCCATGCAAAGTTGACTTGTCGCTCTCTCAAGAAGGCTGCTAGGAGCTCTTGTTCTCTGATAGTAATGATTCTGCATAGAATGTGATGTGCGGTGTCTGCTCTGTTCCTAGGTTGACTGGATTACATTTTTCAGCTAGGACTACTAATGTTTCCTGATGAAGAGTTTTGTGAGGAAGATTGAATCCCCCATCCTCGGGTGCCTCAGAGAGGTTTTCACCATTGGATGTGTCCTTTCTTTTTACTATTTTCGAGTCGAAGAGTGCCACAGTGTGGTTTTCACTCAAGGACCTAGAGATTATTCTCAATTTTTTTCTTTTGCGACTGAGGGATTCAATCATTTCCCCATAATATGCCTGTGTGTCCAACTTGATGATGAATCCTACTTTGTGATCCCCACATGGAATATTATCCCACAGTCCCATGAATTTTGAAAGCACCTCATCATTTTTGAATGTGTCATGAATTGGCGGTCCTCGTTGGTCATAATCAATGAGTTGTGGGTAGACTAGATAGATTTCATGGTTTTGGTTTTCAAACTCATAGGATAGGGTGCTAATCATGAGTAAGGAGGTATCGTCAAAAAGCATTGGAAAATTAGTTATGGGGTCCTCGTCACTACTACATACATCAGTTATATCGAAGATGAAGTTGTCTATGACACGGTCAGTGGATATGGGTAGATGAAGGGCATTTGTTGATTGTTGAGGAGGATTTTTGACCTTTCTAACTGGAGGACTTTGGCCACATATGGTTATACTCGGAGGGGTACATCCGAGACCAAGATTTTTTAGTCACGTCTTTGGAATAATAGGTATTAGAAGCCCATTGTCATTTTTCCCTAGTTTCTGGTTTTTTTCATAACCCATTGCAAGCATCATTTGCAAACCTTTGTTGCTTCCATCCATTGGTAGATCAATTGTTGGGTTATTGTTTTGATACAAGAGATGAGATGGGTCCTCCTCTATTACTTCCTAACCAAGATCTCCCCAACTTCTGAAGTTTGAATATTCATGCGTGGATGTTTGGGATGTGGAGGCTTCATTTGATTGTGGTCTTCCTCTTGTCCTGGGAGATTGTGGTAACTCTCCTACTACAAAGGAATTCTTTGGGATTGTATAATTTCCACACCCATTGTCCTGGATAATAAGCTTGATGTCAGAGATGACGGGGATGGCAGGAATGTTAGGTCTCTCTCTCGCAAAAGTGGAGGCGAGAGTGGCTAGATCAATGTATGGCGTAGATGGGCCTTCATCATTTTTTGGCACTTGGGGAATTTTATAGTATTTGGCTTCTAGATTCTTGCAATAAGAAAATGGTTTAGGATCCCCATGGATTGTGATCTCTTGGCCTTGATATGTGAATTTGACACATTGATGAAAGGTTGATGCCACTACTTGCATCCCATGAATCCACACACGTCCCAAGAGAATATTATACGACAATTCAAGGTCCAAGACCTGACAAGTGGTTTCCATTATTGTTGGTTCCACTTGGATAAGGAGTTGGATAGTGCCTTGAGACACTCTCTCTTGATCATCATATGCCGTAATTGTGATTCCCTTTCCTTTGTCTATGGTATCTTCAGAGATTCCCAGATTCTTTATTAGTTTAAGGGAACAAATGTTTAACCTTGCACCTCCATCCACCAAAACCCTCTTGACCTTGTTCTTATATACCAAGACTTCCAGATGGAGTGTGTGATTATGATATGGTTGGGTAGGGAAATACTAATGGGAGAATGTAAGGAGGTTTGGAGTAATGATATTTCTGACCATACCTTTGATTTTTTCTGCATCAAGATCTGTGGAGATGGTGGATGAGGCTAATGCTTCTTCAAGGATTTTCTTGTGGGCGGATGGAATTTTTAACAACTCCATAATGGAGATTTGTGTTGGGGTTCTTTTCAACTGATCAAGGACATTATAGACATTGGGTAAAAATCTTGGGTTGGAAGTGGATGCTCTGTTAGGCTGTGATTACCTTGCAATGGTAATTTTTCTGCCTCTTGTGGTGACTCCACAATCGGCGTGGGCTCCTTTGATAATGATAGTGGCACAATACTCATCCAAGGATGAAACAACATGGTTGTATACATAATTGATGCTTTTAAATGTTCCCTTCCCCTTATCGTTTTTATTATTGCCTTTGTTGTTATGGTTTGGCATCAGATTCGTGTATATTTTGAGGTTCTGATTTCCAGCTGGCTGCTCCACATTTATGATTTTTTTATCAATGAGGTCTTGGACTAGGTTCTTCAACCTCATGTAGTTGTTAGTGGTGTTTCCTTTGATTTTTTGAAAGTCACAAAGCTAGTTTTTGTTGTACCAGGGTGGTTTCACATCTGGTTCTTGATAATTCTCATAGGTGGGAGCCTTGATGAGGTTTTCATTTATCAATTTATTCATGATGACCTCAAGTGGTTCCCCAAGGGTAGTGTACTTCTGCTTGGGGGAGTTCTTGTTTCACTAGGGTGGCCCCCTTTGATCATTGAAATTGTTGATGGTATGATTTTTTGGCTACTAAGTTATTATCTTGGCTTGGTGATTGTTTTGATGGTGATTTTGAGGTTGTTGTTGCGGTGCAGGTGTGTTTTGTCGAGGTGCACTGATGACAACTTTGGCATCGACAACACCATCGTTGGTAATGTTTTTGTTTCTTTCCCATGTGTGAGGTTTGTCATTATAGCTTGAAGATGGGCAGTTGCTTTGTTGATCGAGATATGTTTTGTCATTGGTTGTGTAGCAAGGGCTCGTTCAATCTTGAGCGCCTTGGAGATCAACTGATCATATGTGGTAATCCCTTGGACTTTGAGATGGAAATCTAAGGTGCCATCGAGGTTGGAGATGATGGTGCACACTTGTTGTTCCTCAAGAATGGACCATTTGCTCTGATTGGCCTTGGATCGCCATCATTGCAGGAATGAAGCAAATGATTCATTCTTTCCTTGGTTCAAAGCTGATAGTTCCTCTAGACTAACATCCACCACAATATTCAATGCATAATTTTTGATGAATGCATCTACGATTTCTTGGAACTTTTTGATGCCTAGAGGGAGGCAAGAGAACCAATCCATGGCTTGGCCTACCAAACTTCTAGGAAATAGCCACATTAGATAGGTATCATCATATGCGACTTCCATGCAATGAACCTAAAACTCCCTAATGTGATCTTCAGGGTTTCCCATCCCACAATATTTGTCAAATTTTGGGATCTCAAATCCCTTTGGGAATGGTTTCATTACAAGGCTCCTATCGAACAGATAAGGAAACAAGTTGTTGGGTGTTGTCATGGATCGCCCTGAATGAAGATTGAGTACCTGTTCCGAGAGAAACTTGATTTCTGTCGTTACATCATTTTGTGGATCAAGGGGTGGAATGAAAGTGTTTTGAGTTGGTTCAATTTTTGGTGGGATGGGTGGATTGGTTGGTATGTTGATGGATGGTGTTTGTATGTGTTGTTGCACCAAATATTCCTGTAATTGTTGTTGTACCAACAACACTTGTTTTTGGTCTTGTTGTTGTTGTGCTATTAAGGCCTATTGTTGAGCTTGTTGTTGTTGTTGAGCCAATAACACTTGTTGTTGAGTTGCTAATTGGGTTGTTTCATGTTTTTCTTGATATTGCTTTAGCACTTGTTGATATGCTTATTGTTGTGCTGCTTGTTTTTGTGCAAGATATTGTGCTTGTGCTTGTGCTTGTTGTGCTTGATATTGGGCTTGGGCTTGAGCTTGAGCTTGAGCCTGCTCCTGAGCCTAAGCTTGAGCTTGTGCTTGTTCCTATGCAACTTTTTGTTGTTGCAATAATATTTGGGCTTGCGCAAACTATTGTGCTTGTTGTAGTTGTTGTGCTTGTAATGTAGCTTGGGCAGCTTGAGCAACTTGCACTACTTGAGTGGCTTGTTGAGCAGCTAGTTGTGTGGCTTGTTGTTTTTGCACTTGCTGGAGTGCCTTTTGATAGGGAGCTTACTGAGCTTCTTGCAACATAATACTATATTGGTTTGATGTGTTCATGTTTGGTGGTGGTGGTGGCGGAGGTTGGTTCAAAATGGTGCTTGTTGTGGTGATGAGAGGCACCGTTTTAGTTGATGGTGTGATTGATATGCTTGGTCCTAGAGAGACCATGTTTTGAGGGGTGATAGATGAGGCTTTGTTTGCTTATGATGTGGGGATGGTTACTATCTATTGTTGCAATAGCGATGGCAAGAGGGGAGGATTTGGTATGATGCCTTGATTGATGGTTGGGAGGGGGTTTTGAATGAGCAGAAAAATTAGTGGTAGTCCCAAACCAAGAGGTGAGATGGATGTTAATGGAAAGGGTGGGAGTGGTGGGAAAGTGACTGGTAAGCTCCCTTGAGGAAATGATGATGATGCTAGATTGAAAATTCCCCCCAATACAAATAGGTCACCTTCTCCTTGTGAGGTTGTGGGTAGAGAGGTTTGCGGTGTTGCATTAAATGATGATGAAGATGGGTCATTATGAAAGGTGAGGGGGACATATCGAGGTGATGGATTTTGGGGGTTGGTTTGTCCCAAGATAGTGTTTGCATCCAAATCTTGATTGTTTACAAGAGGATGTTTTTTCAATGCATTGAGAAATGCACTCCCTTTCTTAACAATTAGTTGAGTTGGAGCAATTAATGATGTGATTTGAGGGATGGGTTGAGTGATATTTTGAAATTGGGATGTTGATGTGATGGGGGTGTGGATGATATGGGAAGTGTGAATTATCTTGAAGGTGGTTCCACAATAGTGCTCATGTCATAATCGGAGGGGATTTTAGTTCCTCGTTTTAATAGTTCGAGCATGTATTGTTGAGGATGGAGTTTCATCATGATGTTAACAATCCTGTGATTTTCAGAATTTTGAACACTCTCATTGATCTCATCTTGGGTCATACCATGAGGGTTTTTTGTGAGGTCTTCCACTTTTCCATCCTCTTGATGGTCTTGAGGGAGTGAAAGATTGTTCATAGGATTGCTTGATCCAACAGGATTCATGTCGGTGTTTGTTGGACTGAGATCACTTGAGGTTGATGTTTCTTTGTGGGCTTCCATGTCCTTCTTGTGTTGAGATCTAGTTTGCAACATAAAATAGGGATCAAATTTTCAAGAATATAAGAGATGAACATCTAATTCTTTAGAATGATATATCTTTAGGTACAAAAGAGAAATTTTTAGGATGATTTAAAGATCAAAGGGTGATAATGATATGGATGTAAGATGGATGTTTGATGGATGATTGAAACTGTTTGAGAAAATCTTGAAGGGTATGTTAAACTTTAGGACTTGATTTTGATGTTTTCTTTGGGATTGATTTGATTTGGATTTGGATTTTGATGGTGAACTCATAAAATTTCAGAGGTTGGATGTGTTCCTAGAGTAGATTTTTTTCAAAAGATGCTAATTTGTCTAGGTGTGAGAAGAAGGATTCATCTAAGCACACCTATCCAAACAAGATGATTTTGATTGGTTTGATTTTGATTTTGGATAATGAACTCCTAAATCTCAAGATGTTAGATGTTATCAAGGGATGAATGTTTTCACAAGTTTTGATAATTTGACTAAACATGTGGAGAAAGATGCATCTACACACATCTAATCAAACAAGATGATTTTGGATTGGTTTCAAATGATTTTCCCAAAGTTTAACATGGAGGATTTTTCCAAGATTTTCAAAGAGTTGATGATGAGATTATTTTGGTTTTGATGTTCAAAGATGGATGAAGGTTTTATTTTGATCCTAAGTTTACCTAAAAAAGAAACTTGCTTACTAGACCTTAGTTTTGAAGAACATGCTTTTCCCTAAACAAGATGCTCAAACTCCCTAAAAATATTTGGGTTTTGACAATAATAGAATGAATACAAACTAGGATTATTTCTTGAAGCTTTCCTGTAGAAGTTAAAAAGCAATCTTTGTCTGAATTTGTATAGCATTGAGAAACGCTTTTGGTGATCTTTTATACTAAGAGCTTTTACCTTTGGTTTCTTGATCTTGATCTTGCGTGAAATCATTTGGAACACATGTGTAGGATTCAATTGTCTTTTGTCTTTGCTTAATGACTTCTTTTTACCACAAACACTTCTTGATTAGGTTTCAAAACTAGATGTCTAATGTTTTAATTTCTTCTCATCCACAAAGTGTATTATGTTAAAATAAGAGAAATCAAAGCAAGAGTTACCTAATGTTTACTTTAGTAGTAGCAAATTGAGATAAAATTCAAGTGCCTAGAAACCTCTAAGGATATGAATCCCAAGGGCAAGCAAGGGCATGTGAATTCTTTCAAGGATATTTTCTTCTCCTAAAGGGTTTAAGATTTTATGCTCATGTTAAATGTTTGTTTTCCAATATTTTCGATCAAGCAATGTGTTTTGTAACCAAGAACAATTACAACCCTATGGATATTTGAGAAAATATTTGTTGAGTCCCCACTTGGACAAGTCTCGCTACGCCTACTTTCAGCGGATGGTTAGATGCTTGACCCCACTGACTCCCCTCCATGGCTCAACACTTCTTTCAAGGCAGCCAAGCATCAGTACCCATGAATCTCCCATGGCATACCTTCCATCTCTACTAAAAGCCATAAAAGTGTGGGGTGGCTTCAGAATGACCATTCTTGCACCAAAAAATAGATAGGGATTTTTTCCTTTCTACACTTGGCTTTAGTGTGTTATTGGCTTTTGTTCCAATACCCACTTTTATATCCCGACTAGAAATACACTTGGCTTTAGTGTGTTATTGGTTGGGTTGTTCCCTTGGGTGAGTACTTTTTCCCCAAGGCAGACCCTCTAAGATAACAATGGCGAGCAAACATAGTTGTAGTTCGATCAACCTTCGTTTAGAAACAAAGGGAGAACACATGTAACATGTTCCACTCACACTCGCAAGATTTTTTGTTCAATTTTAAACCCAAAATGAAGTGTGGAGGCAATCACTTTATCCCAACTTAAGACCACCAAAAATCCTTTTGATTCTCAATATCGTCGTGAGGCACAAGAGAAGCGCATACATCTTTTCAATGGTGTTAATTTGAGTAAGAAATCACAAAACAAAGTAGCATTTGTTCTTTTTAAGACCATAAAGCAAAAAGTGAATTCTTTTTATAGCACCAAAGGAAATGTGAAGATTTCCTTGTTCAATTGTCAAATCCGAAAAGAAACTCTAGTAAGTTTGTGTCCTAAAGTTCATTTTAAGCCCTTTTGTAACATGAAATTGAAGTGTTCTTTTTAGAGCCCGAAAGGAAAATTAGTAGGTCCTAAGCATGAAAGATAACAAGATTTCTTAAGAGAAAAAAGTGAGTTCTCTTAGAGTGTTAATCAAACACTAAAGTGTTCAAAAACACTTGGTATCATGAAAGAATGTTATCATCATGCCTCTTTTCTTCTTTACTTCTAATCAAGCCAACCTACAAGAAAACCAGTCAAGTCTACAAAAACAGAGGTCAGGAAGTTAGAGAATAATCCAAATGATAAAAATTTGAAAAAAAGAATGTCATAAAACTAATTTTCACTTTTCACTTCCCTCTAGAGGTGGAACCTATGAAGGAGGTGCAATTTAAAATTTCTAGTGGTGCTATATAGTGACACTTACCAGTCAACGTCACTCTGCAGCAGGGACATAGAGCATGAAGGAGTTGCTATTTCAACCAGCGATGGAGTTTGAAGTTTAGAAAGATTCCAGTGGGTGAAAAAGGCTCAGCGACGCACTTTGGAAATTTGAATCTCAAGCGGGAAACAAAGAGCGTCGGAGTTTGGAGTTTGTAGCGGTGCGACACAGTGACGCTAGAGTCCCAACGGTTCTAAACTGCAATGCTAGTCTGTCAGCGGTGGAGTTCCCTGTAGAGACAAAAACAACAAAAAAGCACAAAACTTGGTGAAAAAACATGATTAGAACTTCTGGTAGCCTCCTTCTAGCGCCAAAATGTGAACCAAGGTTCCAAAACTGCATAAACACAAGAGACAAACAATATATTAGATCAAATGCAAGTTAGTATCATGATTCCCCAAGAAATCCATTTGAATTGCAAAGGAAAAGAAGTGAAATGAAGAACATAAACAAGCATAAACCAAAGATGTTAAATCCTATTCAAATGAAAAGAAAAATTTTAATCTCTTGGGGAAGTTGGTGCCAATTTGATGTGGAAATTGGCCCTTTCCCAACTCCTATGCAAGCCTTGGTGATTTGATGAAGATGCGATCCACTTTGTTGTTGATTGAAGTGTTCTCCAAGATGAAAATCTGCATAACCTAGCTAAGATTGGATAAAGATGGATGAAAATTGCTATGGATTTGAGTATAATAACTTTTCTCAAATTGTGGATGCTAAAATGAGGAAAGAGACCTCTTATTTATAGAATGATAGGATGGAGAAATGCCCAAAATGGAGCAATGTGGTTCTAACATTCAACTAATGGCAAGGTGCCACTTTTCCTAATGTGATGGATGGAGGATGTGCACATTTTGATGAATGTGCCCATAAATGCAATTAGGTGATATTTGAAAATGGTGAAATGACATGTAAGAGGGAAAAGAAATGCCTTAAATGCCACTTGGCTCAAGGAAAAAGGACTTGTTAGGTGAAGTAAATGCCTTTTTGGAAGGACAAATTCCACTTGAATTTGAATTCAAATTTGAGAGAATATTCCTCCATTATGCCATGTTGAGAGAAAATAGAGATTTAATAAATGAATTAAATCTATTTTCATGTGCAAGTGGCAAAAGCTAGAGGATGGGACATGGATTAGGATTAAATTAATCAAAGGTTAATTAATTTAATGAAGTATTAGATGATGTGACAAATTTGACTTAGATTTATAGGTTAATTTAAATAAAATATGAGAAGAATGTGATACAAAGATTAATTAAATAAAAGATTTTGATTTATTTAATTAAGGGGGATGAAGTTAGATTAAACTAAATAAGGTTTTAATTTATTTAATTTAATAGGTGGACTTTAGAGATTTAATCAAATTAAATGAATTATTTAATTAAATAGGGAAATAGGGTTAATTAGATCATATTGGTTGATTTAATTAACAAGCGAGAAAGACTTAAAATTAGATAAAATGCTTTATTTAATTAAGAGAGGAAAATTGATGAATTTAATTAAATAAGGGTATTCGATTAAATAGTTAGACTGAAGGGTGATTGAGGGTGAAATGGTGTTAGTAATCAGGATCAAGTATGTCGATATATTTTCCATGTCTACAACAGTATTTCTATAAACTGAAACAGAAATGCAATGCCAAAAAATAGAAGTACAGAAAATACGCAAAAATTTCAATGCAAAATGTGCAAGAGGACTAAGTCGCCCAGTGTGGCGATTTAGTCCCACTAATGAATTTATTGAGATTTTTCAAAAAAATTGAATGCAATTTTATGTCTTTCGGATACACATATGCAACTATAGTATGAAAATGCAATTTTTTTGTGATTTTCAATGCAATTTTTTTGTGATTTTCAATGCAAAAATGAAGTTATTTGAGCCTTTCACTAATGCAATTTTCAAGACCCTGGGATGCAATTTAATCAATGCAATGTCTAATACAATGCAAATGAAACCTAGGATGTACTTAAAATCAGAAGTAAATATGTTCAAGAGTTGGGTTCACCAAAATGTCGACAATGATTTTGGATTGCCCACACTGTTTTAGCTCCTTCTAGGGTTTTTAACCTAAAAGGAGAAAGGAATGAGGTCCAAAATGCAAATGTCTACACTCAAAGTTAATGTGAATGAGATGTATTATGTCTAATTATGATGTACTAATGCACTGATCTGAAAAGAAAATGATTTAATCATGCAAAACCTAAGAAATGTAAAGTGTTGGAAAACACACTATTATATTCAAAAACACCTAAAAATGCAAGTAAATGATGAAATAACATAACAAAATTAGAGAGGTGCACCTGGAATATAAAATTTGATGCTAGGAGATTCTAGAATCTAGAAAATTTGATTGAAAATTTTGACTGGGACACTTACGCCAGGCTAGTCAACTTAGTCCCAGTTTCAGGAAAATTTGCCGAAACAGGAATCTGCCAAATGGTTATCCAAAAATGCAGAAACCAATTTTTAGGCCCAGAAGCAGGACTAATCCACCAGTAGTGGTGACTTAGTCCACCTACATATTTTGGGAATCTCAGGTCAGAATCTTGTAGCCTCAGGTCTGTACTTTCTTTTCTGATAGGTGTCCACACTTGATTCTAGAGAAAACGGAATAAAAAGTGTCACCAAGCTTGAATTAGGGTTATGTTGACTTGATTGACTTTGAAGAATTGTTAACCACTTTTCAACACCTATTTCTTTGACAAATCTACCTACAAAGTCTGCAAACACACATGCAAAGAGGGAAAAATGGTTAAGGGTTAGAGTATATGGATTTTCCTTGGTCAAATCCCACTTTGGTAATCAAACCCTTGATAAAGAAATGAAATGGAAAGAGAATGATAAATAGATAACATGCAATGTCATAAACTTATTGAACCCTTGATGTGTAAATCTGAAGATATGCAATGAAGTTCTCCAATGGATGACTTGATTATGCTTAGATTGCTTGAATTCTTGTAAGATTGAATGCTTAATGAGTGCAAGATTGTAGGAGATTGGGAGATGAATGAATGGGGGGAAAAACCCTTATTTATACTTGTTCTTACTAAATTTCTTGAAAATAACACATTACAGGCCGACATCAAGGGTTAGAGGACAAAATCTCGCTAGAAAATTGAAATAATTGAGTTTTATGCCAAAAAGGACTAAGTTGCCCCTATTGGCGACTTAGTCCCACTTAAGAAAATTAAGTGGGTGTTAGGAATTACAAGGAAAAATTAAGTGGGTGTTAGGAATTACAAGGCATTAAATGTTTTCCAACAGGAATATCCTCAAAAACACACTTAAAAACAGCTAGAAAGTGCATTAAGGGGCCATTTAAACATGAGAAAGGGTCAAATTAGTGATGACAAGTCTAGAAAAGCATGAAAGTGGGTTAGAACACTTTACAACACTTTGAAATAAGACTTGGTAAGTGATAAAAAGGAGTTATTTGAGTGAATTATAATGAAAGGGTCCTAGAAAAGTGTGAAAGTGGGTTACAACACTTCACAACACCTTTACAAGACAACCTAGAAGTCTTAATGATTCACAAGGGTCCAAGACCTAATGTGAATGTGTTGGCCACATTACAACATTAAATCTAGGAAATATCAAGTCAAAGTGCACTAGAAGGGCCTAAACATGAAAAAGTAGAAGGGTTACTTTTTCCGTGTCCACACATAGTAAAAATAAAATTTGAAATAATTTACAGAAATAGAAGCAAGAACAACACATGAAACACAAAAACAAAACAGTGATTTGAATTTGAGTCACAAATGATTGGAGAAGGGTGTTAGGTTCCCTAGAAAAGTAGGTTAATTTTACTAATTTTAAAATATAAATGTGTTATACAATGTCTGAGGGTCCTAATCTAAAAACTGCTCATGTATGATGACAGGTAGATTTCTAAAAATGCACATAATTTCATTTTTTTGTAATATGGAAAGCATAATTATATATGCAATTTTTAGATTGTTCAAGTAAAATGTAATTCTCATATTGTAAAGTATAGTAATTAATTGATCCTAATTTGACAAATTTGATAAATACAAATTCTCTATCTTTTTGAAATGGAAATGTAACAATTCACTTTTTTAATAATATGCATATACCTTAAATGACAAAACTAAACACTTTCATATTTGTTTTTCAGATTTCAACATGACTTATGCAGATTTTTCAATGCAATTATGAGCTAGATCTACCTTGCAACTACTAAAATTAACCCTACTTGTCTTTTCTTTGCAAGATGTTATGCAAATTTTGATTTTTTTCATTGCTTTTTATGGAATCTATATGCATAAATGATGAATTCACACCACCTAAGATTATACTCAAATTTTAAAATGATATGCTTAAGATTTTAGAAGAGTTTAAATTGCACATACAGTTGGGTTCACTAAAATGTTTGATTGAAAAAAGGGATCTAGGTCTTAAATCAAACTTCTTCCAATTTGAAACATGAGGAAGATTAAAAATGATCTCAATACCCACTTGGCTACAAGCCTTGATGGAAGAGCCAAAATGGTGGAATAGGTTTCTAATCCTCTATGGGGGGATGATGTGTTATGATTAATTGATTGCTAATTGATTGAATTTTATGATGCAATAATGTTCCTAGGTTATTTATGAAAATGCATTAAACTATTAGACATTTCTAAAAAACAAAAAATAGACAAATGAAAATAGAGTTCAAAATAGAAGAGGGCAGGCAAAGAAGAACCTAACATGTAAATTTTGTCTTCAAACAACCGTATAGGAGTGTTGGGTGCCCTATATTGGGTAGCAGCTACTTAATATATGATTTCACTCTCATATTGCTCCTATTTTGTGTGCTCTTCTCTCTTGGACTCATTATCAAAGCTTCATTTGTCGCTGATAAAATCCACTTTCCTTGACTTGATGACTTGTAGGGATTGAATGCATGAATGAGCAATTAGTCTATAAATCTTCCTCCAATGCACTTCAGATCTATAACCTACACAAATAAAAGAGGGGGAAGGGTTGTGTTGTATAAAGGTTTTCCTAAGTCAAACCTCATTTTGGTATTTCTACCTCCACAATGGCTACGATGATATAAAAGAGTTTACCCTCAATTGGGAAGAGGCTAAATCATAAATAAATGATAAATTGATAATTGTTTCAACTCACTACTCATATTTGCATTCCTTGATAGACTGAATTCATGTACTCATCACCTTCAAGAAGAAATTGATACTTGATTTGAAGTCCTGCAAGTGTTATCACTCACAAAAAAATGAACTAAAACATGAACAAACTCACATGGAAATATGATGCATGGATAACATGATGCTTGATTGAAATAAATGTTGTTGTAATCTTACTAATTCTGCTCTTGACTCCTCAATTGTTGAATTAATTGCCTTAGAATTTTTTCTTCAAAATTTCTAAGATTAAAATAGTGAAAATGACTTGTATTTATATGCAATTCTTCTAATTTCTTAAAAATCAAATATCAATAGCCAACAAATAATTTCATATTTTCAAATATTAAAATGTCGACACCAACATATTTAAATTTTCGTCAAAAAGGGTTGGACAAGGGCGTTTGGCACCCTAGTCTAGACCCATCCTTGTCGGGGCCTAAATATTGGTGTTAAATATTAATTGTTATTTTTAATCCCATCTTTTAATTTTCTAAAAATATTTTTAAAATGAACAAACTAAATGCATAATTAGGTCCAAGCACATGGGGGGAGCTAAACCTAGTGTGAAATTGTCCCCGTTGACAATTTTTGATTGTATAGTTATTATATAATATATAACATTTAAATAGTATGATATTTAGATTATAATATTTTTAATACATAATTTAACATATTACTTAATAATATATTATATAGTAAATATCATATTATTATATTATATCTTAATTCTTAATAATTTAATATATTATAATTTTTTAATAATTTAGTATGTATTTTATATATTATGTTATTAAATTATTTTTAATATAATTATGCCAAAGGTATATGAACCCAATTAGTTGACTTACTTGATCAATGGTTTAGAATGTGTTAGAATGATGTAATATGATTGAGAAAGATCCAACCATTTAACAATTTTAGCAATAAAAAAAAAAATCCAATATCAATAGATAATATAACTACTTTAAAAAGCTATTTTTTTAGAAATCAAATCTCTACATTATCTTCCATTCACTTTTAAGTTATATTTTTTTCTCACAAATCAAAGATATAATACTACTTTAAAAAGGTACCCTTTTTATAAATTAAATCTATACATACTCTCACATTCCTTTTTAATTTATACTTTTTCTAAGGAAACAAAGGATAAACATATATCTTATTGTATAAATCATAGCTTAATTTCATTACAAATCATTTGAAATTATTTATTTTGTAGTAATATTACAAATATTTTTTAAATTATTAATAAATATATTATGGTCATTACATCTACTTTCTTTCTATTTAGATTGATGCTTAAATTGATAATATTGCTAAAAAAATTATTCTTATTGCTAATGCATAAATCTGGAATAAATAAAAAATCATGGAATCTCATACAAGAACATGCCTAGGATCAAGAAATAAAATCCCTACTTAAAAAAACATTTTTTTTGGAGATAAAATCTCTACATACTCTTACATTAATTTTTAAGCTATAATTACTTTTAAAGAAACAAATGATAGAAAATCTAGCTTTTTGTATAAATCATAATTTTACTTTTATTGCAAAGTATTTGAATTTTTTTATTTTGTAGTATTGTTTCAATTGTTTAATTTTTGAGATTTTTTTCTAAAAGTAATGTAATTGTATATTTTTAATTACTAATAAACATACTAGCATTCGCACATTGGTGTGCAATGGGTACACCAAAGAAGTGTGGAAGGTCAATTAGGGAATTTCTTGTTCTTCTTTTTACATACATTTGTGTAGTATACATGAGGTCAATTGGTAGGTCATTTAGAAAATGTTGTTTGTGCAACAAAGGTCTCAATGGAGAAGTGATATCTACAAATCAACTATGCATTTTCTTATAGGGATCCGAACACAACTGAAATAAAAACTCTGAATCAGGAAGATAATAAGGATCCATTACCAATAGGCTCATGCTATGTTTACAATAGGGAGAGAGGAAGATTTGGGGATAAGAAAGAGGGGGAGAGAGAGAGAGAGGTAAGGAGATAGAGATAGATAGGAAGTTAGAGATAGAGATGGAGGATAGGGATATGAACAGGAGGGGGAGAGATAAAGAGAGAGGAAAAATGGATAGATAGAGATAGAAAAGATAAATATATAGAAAGGAAGAGAGAGGGAGAGGGGGAGAGAGGGAGAGGGGGAGATAGAAATACAAAGATAGAGATAGGAAGTGATATATAGAGAGGGGTAGAGAGAGGGAAAGATATAAGGGTAGAGAGAGATGGATAGATAATGAGATAGAGATAGAGGGAGATATGTAAGAATTTAAATATGGAGAGATAGAGATAGGGATGGAGAAACAAGGAGTGTGTGTAAGTATATGAGTAAGAGAGAGATATGGAGAGAGATGGACATGGAGATGAATATGTATAAATAGATAGAGATGGATGGAGATAGAGGGAGATAAATAGAGATAGGAGCAAGAAGTAGAGAGATATAGAAAGAGGAAGTGATAAGGAGAAGGGGAAGTTGGAGAGATAGGGATATAAAGGAGAGATAGAGAGATAACTATAACTTGGGAAAGATAGATAGGGTGAGAGAGAGATAAATATATAAAGGGGGAGATGGAAGGACAGAGCAAGAGGGAGAGGGAGAGATAGAGATAGAAAGAGGGAGACACTGAAAGAGGGGGGTATGGAGACAAAAATATCAATATATAGGAAGTGATATAGAGAGAGAGGTAGAGATGGATATATAGAGAGAGAGAGTAGGATAGATGGAGTAAACAAGAGAGAGAGAGAGAATGAGATATAAATAGAGAGGGAGAGGAAGAGATGGGAAGATAGAAATAGAGGGGGCATGAGTGAGAGATATAGGAGGTGATAGAGATAATTAATAGAGGGAGAGAGAAAGAGAGATAGAGATAGAGATAGAGATAGAGGTAGAAGAATAGAGATAGAGATAGAATGGAGACTAGAGATAGAGGAGGTGGAGGGTGGAGGTGGAGTAGAGTAGAGGTAGAGGTAGAGGTAGAGGTAGAGGTAGAGATAGGGAGGGAGAAACAATGAGTGTGTGTGTGAGAGTCAAAGAGATATAGAGATAGAGATAGGGAAGGAGAAACAAGGAGTGTGTGTTAGAGTGAGAGAGATATTGAGTTAGACATAGAGAGAGAGAGATAAATATAAATAGATAGAGAGAGAGAGGGACAGAGGGAGAGAAATAGAGAGAGGATAGAGAAGTTGAGAGATATAGAAAGAGAGTGATAGGGAGAGGGAGATATGGATAAAAAGAGGGAGAGATAGAGAGATATATAGTGGGAAAGATAGAGGGGAAAGAGAGAAAGAGACATAAGGAGAGTTAAGGAGGGAGAGATAGGGAGAGAGATAGAAAGGAAGATAGAGATGGAGATGGAGATGGAGATGGAGATGGAGAGAGAGGGAGAGAGAGGGAGAGGAAGATATGGAGATGGAGATGGAAATGGCGAGAGAGGGAGAGAGAGAGAGATAGAGGGATAGAAAGAGAGACAAAGAGGAAGAATGAGAGAGGGAGAGAATGAAGAGGGAGAGATGGAGGGATGAGAAACAAGTAGGAAATTCTAAAGAGAGGTAGAGAGGGAGATATATAAAGAGGGGTAGGGAGAGGTACATATGGGGAGATATATATAGATATATGGGAAGAGAAAGAGAGATCTCTTTATATCTCTGTCTCACTCTCTATATTTATATTTATATTATCTCTCAATCTATATATTCCTATCTCCTATTTCTCTATCTTTTTCTTCCATTCTCTCTTCCTCTATCTATCTTTCTCTCATTTATTTTCTGTCTATTTCCCTCTTCCTATATTTCTCCCCTTACTATTTTTTCTATAGATCTATTTATCCACCCCCTCTCTCCCCCTTTTCCTCTTTATCTCTTGATCTCTCTACCTCTATATATATCTTTATCTCCTATTTCTTGATAGACTATCATTAGGTCCTATCTCTTTACTTAATAAATGCATTAATATATCAACCAAGTAGTGTTCGGAGGCTATATGCAATAGAAGGCATCTTGACTATCTCTCTCAGATTTTCTAAATGTTTGGAATAGTTGAAATGAAATTTTAAATTAAGAGGTCACTAAACTAGAAAGCAAGAAATCATTTGCCTAGAAAGATTGAAATAACTAAGCTAGAAAGCAATAAATTATAAACCTAAAAAGCATAACAATTAAACTGGGAAGCATGGAAATATTTAAACTAAGCATGTAAATTGTTGAAGAAGAAAAGCTTGGAAATAAACTATGAAACATCTAACTAATGACAGATAAAAAAATTAACAACTAGTAGAAAACAACTTAACCATTTGAACTAATAAATGAAGGTGATCTAGAACTTCAGGTGACAAAACTTTAAACAATACAAACTCAACTATAACCTGTAGGATTAATCTTAACAAAATTCAACACATGAAAATAAATAGCAGAGTTAAAAGTAAAATACTTATCTATCTAATCTATAGTCCCTCAAGTGGCTAGCTCTCGGGTGCTCCTATGCTTAGCTCAAATCACATACACTTCATAACTCTCAGATTATTCCATTCAAAATGATTCCATACACAATATTCAATAACTCAAGAGGTGATGGGAAAAACTCATTTTATCCATATTAAAAGTATAGCTGATAAACATAGTAACAACATAACAATATCTCTTTATATATCATTGTTTCTGATAGTTACATATTTATACAAAAACAAACATAGTGACAACATAACAATATCTCTTTGTATATCATTGTTTTTGATAGTTACATATTTATACAAAAACATCTAACAAAATCCTATATTTTAGTTGGTAAAGATTATGACTGACAAGGTCTTCAACTAATTTGTAACAAACTAGTGAACTTAAAGTCCATAACATAAAACATTAAAGGGCTCGAGATGAGCCATAAATTATTCAAACTGAAAATAACAAAAAACTACAAAAACTTAGTCCATTCTCCTAAAGTTCTAGTGCCCATTCTTCTAGCACTTGTCTTCAATTGTGTTGAGTTTTGCATTTAATCCATTTGACTGTCATGATAATTGATTATGTTGATTAACCTGTACAATACTTAGAAACTAAACCATTAAGTTAGTGTAGGTTAGCTTATTTCAATTAATTTCAAGAAATATAGATTGTACACTTTTTTTCACAAAAGGAAAGCAATTAATTATCCTAATGACAATTAATTGGCAAGGTAAATATGGTTGGAAGATGTGAGGTAAAGTATTTAATTCATTATATTGATGAGGTTATTTTTACCTCATCATTCCTCCCCTTCATAAGCTCGAGCAGGTCCTCCTACTCTTTGTTGTGCTCCTTGTCTTTCATTTCCCCTATTTCCGTTCAACTCCTCATATTTTGCAATGAGATCAAAAAAACATTTATCTTTGTATCCAAATCCTTAGGTTCCTTTAGAAATCCCTGATGAAGGGTAACCCTTGCTACCCATCTCTCAAAACTATCAGTACTTTGATCTGTGTTGATATATACTACAAGGGGTGGCGAAAGAAGTAGAGGAGGTATATACCTCATTCCAATCCAGTCAATTTTTAACTGCTCAAGGATATCAGTCAAGGTTTCTCTTTATCTCTTTGTTTCTCTTTGTGTGACTATATTTTTCTGTCTCCCCTCTTCTCCCTTTTCCTCTCTTTCTTCATCTCTCTTCCTATCTCTATCTCTTTGTCTCTCCATATTTATTCCCTTCTATCTATACCTCTATTTTTTAATCTCTATCTCTCTTTTTATCTCTTGAATCTCTTTGTCTCCCTCTCTATTTCTCTATTTCTCTCTCTTTATTTTCTCTCTTTATCTCTCTATCTATTTTACTCCTAAGTCTACAATGGGTACACTAAAGAGGTTTTAAAGGTGAATTATCATATCCTTAATCAAATGACATGTTACCCTAAGCA
>VDFB02273295.1:0-43165 GCA_007258455.2 Sequoia sempervirens | reverse complement strand
TGGTCCCATCAAAACCAACGAGTTCAAGATTCATGTAAATCTTGGTTCTTTTCTAGGCAGCTCACTGGCTTTTGGCTGGTTGTTGGCTTGTTGCCTCCCTGTTGCTACTGGTTGACTTTGAATATATCTTTAGGGAAGCTTGTTCATCTTTGTGTGGGTTCTGGCTCCCCTTAAAACCTAATGGTTTTGGGTCTATTCCTATTGTAAATAGTTTCGGGTAAATTCAAAACTTGTTTAACCCCTAATAAAAAACAAGGTCATCCAATGAAGCATATATAACCCCAAGAGAATGTGTGACAAAAAATAAAATGGAATACAAACCTTAATCATACTTGAAATGAAATATATAAACACTTAAAAAATTCTAAATTGAAACCCTGAATAAAGTAAGGATAAAACCTAAGAGTGGAAACCTAGGTTTTGTAAGAAAGTTTATTTCACTAATTAATGTAAGGAGAAAAATACCTCTTACAAAAATTATTTAAGATAATTAAATAAATAAAGCATGTATATAACAATTAACCTATATAAACAATATTTGGGACCATAAACAATAAATACTAAATTGAATGAATTTAAATGTGATATTTAGCTAGATTCTAAAGTTAGGAACATGAAGATGAAGATGCCACAAATCAATTCACCACTATACTAGGACTTGTGGATACTAAAAATTATGCCTTTTTCCTTGCTTGATTTGGGAATAATTAATGATAAATTATACTTAATATCACCTTAATATAGTGTTGTGATGTGTTTTATACATCCACATTAGGTCTTGGGCCTTTTTAAAGCTAAATAAACCTAACCCTGCCCTAATTTAATGTTGTAAAATGTATTTATTTACATTTTCACATTAAATTTGTGAGGCTTGTAAATCAAGTGGACCTAATTTAGTGTTGTAATGTACTTTTCACATTCACATTGGGTTTAGGGCCCTTCTAAGCTCAATAGACTCAATTTTTCCTTACTTTAGTGTTGTAAAGTGTATTTATTTACACTTTCACATTGGATTTTTGGCCCTATTACATTTACAACCTTTATATCATCATTAATAGGCTGCTATGACCCCATGTTATGCATCCCAAGGCATATTTTGATCAAAGACCCGACAAAATCAACATAAAAATGAAAATCTTCACTCCCCGACATCCCAGCTAGCAAAAGAACCCCTGTGGGACCCATTCACCACTTTGGGTGAATGAGTCCCATCCAGGTGGGACTCATTCACCTAGGGTGGTGAATGAGTCCCATTTGAGCTATTTTCAAAGTTTGAGTGGGAAAAACTAGGTTTTATTTTTAAATTTCTTTAATGTTGGCCTTGGGGATCCAATTAACAGTCTTGTCAGTGGATTTACTATATAAAAAAACTTCTAAATCATTATTTCATCCATCCATCCATTTTTTCAAGTCAAGCACTCAAGGGTTAAGCATTTGAAGTCTTCACAAAGTCATCAAGATAACTTTCAAGATCAATTTTAAGGCATTCAAGGGAAAGATTCTTCATCAATAGTTGCAGTAGTTCAAGATCCATCATCATAGAAAGGTTCTAATTGCATTATATCATGTTCATGCTTCATTATCTTATTTCATAATTTTGGTTTAATTAACTAAAAGGGGTTTGACCAAGGCAAACCCCTATTCCCTAACAATCAACATTTTCTCTCTCTCTCTCACTCTTTGTGTGATTGTAGATCGAGGTGCTTTGAAGTCTTGGAGATCATTAAAGATTAGGTTTCAAACTTTTTGGAGTTGTCTCCCTATTGGAAAGGTCAAAATATTCACAAAAAGTCACTTATAGTCCCGAAAGTTTGAGTTTCGGATCTAGACAATTGGAGGATAGAAAGAGCAGACCGAGAGCTACAAAGTCCACTTTTGAGTTTCTAGAAAAGTCAAAGTGGACTCATTCACCAAGAGTGGTGAATGAGTCCCACTGTACCTATTTTTTAGAGATTTTTGTGGCTTTGAATACCCATTTGGCTAAAACAGGCTCCAGTGTAGTTTTCTAGAATTGGGACTAATTCGCCCAAAATGGAGAGTGAGTCCCACAAGGCCTAGAAAGTAGCATTTTTAGGATTTTAGAGCTCTATTCCATCTCCAAAAAGTTTCCAGGTGCACACTTATAGTTTTATAGCTTTCTGTTTTATTCTTTTTGTATTTTCAAGTCATTTAATTCAATTTTGCATATCACATTGTGTATTCTAGCATTTCATGTTTTCCAGGTTTACACTTGGTGTTGAACCCCTTTCTTGTCCCCATTCATCCCCAAGGATATCTTATAGTCATATCTCTCACATCCTTAATTGGGTTGAGATCTCTAAGCTATTCTTGAATGTGAACATTGTGAAATCAGATCCCTCTCCTTGTATCCCATCTTGTGGACTAGGAAGTGAAGCATCAATTTTCCATGTCCACATTTTGGTGAACCCACATTTATAATACCTTCTTTTTTGATTTAGAGTTCATCATCATCCTAGATTTAGCTTGCATTAACTTTGCATTAGGATTTTCATTAGTTAATTTGCATTCTAGGGTTTCAAAATTTTGCATTAGTGAAAGTGCATATAGGTTGCATTCTTTCATCTTCAATCATTGCAAATCATCTAAAAATTGCATTTGCACTTAGGATACATATCATACAACATAAAAGGAATTTTTTTCTTTCTTCTAAAATTCTTTTTTTTTTTTGAAAAAACTCCCCATTGGGACTCATTCGCCACCTTGGGCGAATCATTCCCTTTGCACCCCTGAAACTACCTTTTAAAACACTAAAAACCTTGTTTCTACACTTTTGTTTGCTTCCATTAACTATCTGTTTCAATTGGTAGAGTTTCTCTTACATGCATTTCACTAAATCTAGCTTAAATTGGTCCATTTCATGCATTTCTTAATTTCAAATTTGCATTCACAACATTTCATTTTTAGATCATTGCATATTGTAATTAGTAAATTGCCTTGATTAAAATCTGAAAAATTGTATTTCATCCTAAGTATTTACATTGCATTTTAAGTTTGCATAGCTTCTATCATTAGAAATAGTATTATTTATATTTGTGGAAATTATGGATAGCATTAGATTTTTGCAATTTTCATTTTCAACATTAGTTCCTAGTTTATTTAGATTAGATTCATTAGGACACGAAAACAAAAAAATAAAAAACATCACAAGAAACAATTCAAAAAATGCTCACATTTAGAAAAAGTATGTCATCCAATCCCTTTAGTAGTGATGACTTAGACATGTTAGATGAAGCCCTTAAGGACTTCCTCTCAATAAGATCATCCACTAAAGGTTTGACAGAAAAGGATGCAAGCATTGATAATCATGATAATCATAATTGTTCTTCTCTCGATATCTCTCCCATTGGTGATGAATGTATCTTGATGAAAGAAGAGATCATCATTTAAGATCTCATGAAATTATTTCTTGTCTTCCTCATCCTCCCCTTTGCAAAGACATTATCACACATGAAGTTGAAATCATGGCCACTACTTTACCTAATCTCCATTCATCTCCCAACACCTCCCCTACTAGTGAAAATTCTTTAGTGAATAAGGATAAAATCGTGAATGATCAGGACAAACAAAGTTTTGTGGAAGATAGACTAAGAGATCCAATATCTCCTACTTGGGAAGACATCATAGGACATGGGGATGTAAATATAGGTAATCATGACAACCAAACCTTTTCTTCTCCTAATATCTTCTCTAGACATGAAGAAGATAGTTTAGTGTTAGAAGATATCCTTATTTAGACTCATGAGAATCTTATTCCTCCCTTCCCTGATGCCCCTATCATTTGGGATGATCTATTTGAACAAAAAAGTCCAATCATTGGTAACCATGAAACTCCTAGTTATCTTTCTCTTGATGCCTCTCCTATGAGCGATGAAGCTACTTTATCAAATCCAACCATGAAATGTGATGAACCTATTGTTTGTCACTTTCCTAAAAGCTCTCCTACTAGGGTAAATATTATGGCACAAGAGAATGAGATCTTAGAGAAAAATTATGACATTATGGACAACAATCAAATTTCCCCTCTCCTAATATCTCTCCTATTGGTAAAAAAGATATTATGGTGTTACAAGATCCCATCAATGAGAATCATGAGGAAAACATTATTGAAAAAAGAAACACCATCATTGCCAAGAAAGAAAATATAACCATGGATCATTCCCTTACTTGCGATGAAGTCAATATTGAAGAACCAAACATTGAATGTCATGAACATCTAGTTTGTAGTTCTCCTAAAAAATCTCCTAATAGGGAAGGTATCATGATGCAAGCAAACATCAACACTATCATGTGCAGACCAAAAATCAACCTCGCTCTGAAGCATCTTGAATTGCTTGATATGGATTTACCACCATCATGGGAATGCATTGAAAATGATAAAGCCTTGAAGAAAATGTTAGGAGTTTATGACAAGACACCTTCTACTCCTCAAAAGAAAAAGGTTACATGTGCTATGATCAGTACCAAGCAAAAATACATCTAGAAAGACAAAATAAAATTAAAAAAGCCACAAAGTTATTGGAAGATGTTGTGGAAACCTTTGATTTCATACCTATATCCATGGGATAATACAAGCTCATAACAAAAGAGTCTAAAAAGAGAAAAGAGAGACTGGTAATGATAATACAAAATTCAAAAGTATCTACATCAACCACCTTAAAAGAAAAGACAACATCCAAGACAAACTTTGAGGCAATTGAACAACCACCAAATCTAACAAAAGTGACAAAAAATTTTGGAAGACGTTTTGAACTTTTGAAGAAACCTGGAAAAGGATGTGATGCTATAAAGCCTAATTATTTTGGTTATTTTACCTCAAAACAAAAACCTTCATCCAATGTCAATGCTATCACAAAAGATACTTCCAAGATAACCTTAACCTTGGTACATCCTAAACTGATAGACATCTCATTAAATATGTATCAAGCATAAAATTTGTTTACTCATCATAATAAATAACATTAGTTGCTACTCCTTGCCATGCAATAGTTGTTGGATCATAGCATACTCACCATTGCAAGGAGCATCATGTCATCATCCATTCCAAGCTCACCCTTTCCCTGCACTAAGTGGGGGCAAGGGGTTAGGAAGCCTTATCCCTACATGTCACTTTTCGTTGTCTCTTTTGGCTAGTTGTTAACCTTTCATGATCATATAAGAGCAAGCTTGGGATGTGGATGACATGCCTTAAACTGACTCATTTGTGACATAATTATTCATGATTTATTTCAATTGGGAAATATATTACTTGGCATAGGGCTTTCCAAATTGGTTCTCATGTCTTCTTTCATTCATCATTAGCTACTTTAAAGAAATTTCTCATAGTGATGGTGTAACAACCACTTTAAAGTGGAGCATAGGTAGATGACATCTTTTGGAAAAATTAATGGCATGATTTTTCTTTCTTCTTATGATGTGTCCTCTTCTTGGTGGTGTTATTGGGTTTGATGTCGTCCAAGAGCATACGATCTATTGACATGGCATTATGCAAACGAGGTATCCCATAGGCGATGATCTGACACTTTTGACTTGTCCTCTCTTAGAGACATCAGGCACAATGCTCCCTAAGAAGAAGACCTTACATGAAAAAATCAAAATCCCCTTTAAAAAAATCTTTACATGACATTTAAAAGAATTTACAAAAAGAATTATTATTGTGGTACCTTATCAAAGTTATTAGGAGGATAACTTTGGTATGGTTTGTATAATGGGAAGTTGATACACAGGCATGAATTTCTCATTATACAGTAGGAATCCAACACACTAGCATGACTTTCTCACTAAACCAATTCTTTGGGACAACTTACCCCACGAACGACTTGATGTTCTGTGGCCCCAGAGTGAGCACATATTTGATCCATGTCTCATTTTTCTTTCTTTTAGTTCTTGACATTGCATGATTGTGTATTGTGTTTTGCTACATATTATACACCTTGTGTGTGTCCTTTTGTGCTTATGTTGGTTTTAATTAGTATCTTGTATCTTGGGGGCTTGACCACCTCCTTTAATCCTTGTCATCCTAGATTGTTTGCATCAGTACACTTGGACCCCTCTTGAATGTCTACTTTAGCGTGAGTTTGAAGCAAGTTCATCCTCACACTAAAGTGGGGGATAAATGTGGACATAAAAAAAGTACACTTTTTTCCTTGATTTGGGAATAATTAATGATAAATTGAACTTAATATCGCCTTAACCTAGTGTTGTGATGTGTTTTAGAAATCCATATTAGGTCTTGGGCCCTTTTAAAGCTAAATAAACCTAACCTTGCCCTAATTTAATGTTGTAAAATATATTTATTCACATCTTCACATTAAATTTGGGAGGCTTGTAAATCAAGTGGACCTAATCTAGTGTTCTAATGTGTTTGGGTATGTGCAGGATCATGATGGGCCAAAAAGTGGTAATATGATGGGTATGTGGCTAACGACTATTTTTTTTACCCAAAATTGATGAAATGAAAAGGGTTTTTAAAGGAGATTCTTAGCTTTCCAATGATATAAATTATACTTTACTTTGAATTTAATAAGTAATTATTATTCATTTTCTATTCAAATTACGACTAAAGTCCTGATTGATAGGCTAATTGAAAGACATCTATAGATTTCAAACGGTATCACATTTTTGAATCCAAAACATGCATCACATACTATAGGATTAAAAGGAAAAATTGAATTTCATGAAGTTTTGACCAAGTTAAGGTGGTTAGACATACAAGTTTTTATATTTTTTTTAAAGTTGTAATAAAAATATCATAATTAATTATTTACTTGAAAACAAATTACAAAAAAATATGCATCACATCGGGGCATGAGTCCTCTACTTATATCTAAAATCTTATAAAAAAATATTATCATTTTATTGTGGTTAGGGTAGTTAGACAGACACCTACTTCTTATTTTTTCCCTGAAATTTAAATACCACTGCATTGAAATTTCAAATTTTCACCAAATAGATTTTTTTATTTTAAAACAAACCTAGTAGTTTAGAAACTACATTCAATTTGCTACAGATTCTATTCTTACATATTTTTGAAATAATATAGATAACTTATTCAAATTTTTATGTCAAGTTTCCTAAGCCTAATTTTTCTAAATTTTTTGCCACTTATGGGCTTGTTTTTTCCATGATGATCCTGCACATACCCGTTTTTCACATTAACATTGGGTTTAGGGCCCTTCTAAGCCAAAAAGACTCAATTTTTCTTTTATTTAGTGTTGTAAAGTGTATTTATTTACACTTTCACATTGGAATTTGGAACCTATTGCATTTATGACCTTTATATCATCATTTATAGGCCCATATGCCCCCATATTGTGCATCCCAAGGCATATTTTGATCAAAGGCTCAACAAAATCAACATAAAAACTGAAATTCTTCTCTCCCCAACATCCTAGTTGGTAAAAGAGCCCCTATGGGACCCATTCACCACTTTGGGAAAATGATTCCCATCAGGGTGGGACTCATTTTCCTAGGGTGGCGAATGAGTCCCATTTGAGCTATTTTCAAAGTTTGAGAGGGAAAAACTAGGTTTTAAGTTTAAATTTCTTCAATGTCGACCTTGGGGATTCAATTAACAATCTTGTGAGTGGATTTCCTATACAAACAAGCTTCCAAATAATTATTTCATCCATCCATCCATGTTTTCAAGTCAGGCACTCAAGGGTTAAGCATTTGAAGTCTTCCTAAAGTCATCAAGATAGCTTTAAAGATCAATTCTAAGGCATTCAAGGGTAGGATTCTTCATCAATTGTTGTATTACTTCAAGATCCATCATCATGAAAAGGTTCTAATTGCATTATCTCATGTTCATGCTTCATTATCTTATTTCATCATTTTGGTTTAATTACCTAAAAGGGGTTTGACGAAGGTAAAGCCCTATCCCCTAACAATCAACATTTTCTCTCTTTGTGTGATTGAAAATCTAGAAGCTTTAAAGGCTTGAAGATAATTGAAGATTAGGTTTCAAACTTGTTGGAGTTTTTTCCCTATTGGAAAGGTCAAAATCTTCACAAAAAGACACTTATAGTCTCGAAAATCAAGGTTTAGGATTCAAACACCTGGAGGATAGAAAGAGCAGGCCAAGAGCTACAAATTCCACTTTTGAGTTTTTAGAAAATTCAAAGTCGATTCAATCGCCAAGAGTGGCGAATGAGCCCCCCATTGTACCTATTTTTTTAGATATTTTTGTGGATTTGGATACCTATTTGGCTAAAATAGGCTATGGTGCAGTTTTCCATAATCAAAATTGATTTGCCCAAAATGGAAAATGAGTCCCACCAGACCTCAAACACAACATTTTTAGGATTTCAATGCTTTGTTCCATCTCCATTAAGTTTCTAGGTGCACACTTATAGTTTTATAGCTTTATGTTTTATTCTTCTTATATTTTTAAGTAATTTAATTCAAATTTGCATATCACACTATGTTTTCCAGCATTTCATGTTTTCCAAGTTTAGACTTGGTGTTGAACCCCTTTCTTGTCTCCATTCATACTCAATGATATCTTATAGTCAAATCTCTCACATCCTTCATTGGGTTGATATCTCTAAGGTATTCTTGAATGTGAACATTGTGAAATCAGATCCCTCTCCTTGTATCCCATCTTGTCGACTAGGAAGTGAAGCATCCATTTCTCGTGTCCACAACACTTTAGGGGTTTCCTATATGAGTGTTTTAGAGTTTTTCAAATTCTTGGATTTTTTATAACAAAAAACACCAAGACAAATCAAAATAAACAAGTTGTTATAATATAACTTGAGGAAATACTAATGTCTCTTCAAATTTCCTTTGCTCAAATTTAGCAACTAGGACACAAAAAATCACAAATTACACCAAATGGAACTATTATCAATATTCCAACAAACATAAACATTGTGCAAACAATATTTCCATGGTCATCCAATGAAACATGGATAATTTCTATTGTATTGAAGAGATGCTTACAATATATAAATGCATATAAAAAAGGAAGAGTTCAACCCAATAACCCAATAATATTATGAATGCTCTAAATGAGTTGTGTAAATAAAATTATGAAAAATTCAAAATGTTGAATTGAACATAAATTTGCATGAGCATTTGTTTCCTTTGCAAGAATGTATATGCTAACTATTGACTCTTCATCGAGTGAGAGTGACAATTATGGTGACAATTCCATGGAAGTTGAAATAGACACCTTGATATGTATGAATTTACAACTCATCAAGAACTATACATTCTATCTAAGAAAAAGTAATAGAGATTGCACTAGAAAAATTAAAATAACCCCTTAGAATCCTTCAAGATAAATATGTAGAAGAGATGAACTTTCTAACACTATTTTTTAGAGAAATGTGTGACAAAAATATTGCGAGAAAACTTTCAAGCAAAAATATTTCCATAATTTTGTGTTTAACAATGAAATTATTTTGGAAGCCCTTGAACATTATGACATCACATAGGATATATACCCAATTGGGGGTGTTTTTTCTCACTCACTACTACCCACTAATGAATAAAAGTTTGTCTTTAATTTTCTCTCTTTTGGTCTTCAAAAGAATTGTAGTCTTGTTGTTAAGTGTCTTCTTCAATCTTGTGGCCACCAATTTGAGGAAAAGTTCAAGACCAAAGTTAATCTAAAGTATAAGGCCCTTTGTGTACTTATAAACCACTACCCTCTAGTCTCCATCAAAGATTTAAATATTACAAGGAATTTGGGTTTGCAATGTGTTGATAGAGCTCATCACATTGAGTTTCAAGTCTGCCAAGAAGAAAAATGTGTCACCTAAAAATAGCCACAACAACAATTGATCGTACATGTAGATGTGTTTTTAATTTTTTTGTTCCAATTTCCAACTTATTTTTCTTAGAAGGAATAATATATAGCTTAAGCATTGTGTTGTCATTTTATTAATCTACTTGTTCTAAGACTTTAGTGTCTTGGATTCTGTCTAATATTATGTAATTACTTGTTTATTAATAGATTTTATAGGTGCTTTGTCACCTTTCATACAATATTTTTTTAAAATAATGGACTATGATAAAATTTTATGTTTGTAATTTGACCGAAGTCTGACCATTTAATTTAAGGAATTTACAATGTCTTTTAACTAGGTTTATACACTCTATGGACATCTTATGAGTTATAATCCTTTAGCTTTTAGATTTTAGTGATGACTAAAACATAATATTGGCTTTATAATTTTCTTTACCCATATTTTTGTACGAAAAAGAACTATACTGGGAGCATGCATGAATGTTTGATGAATTTTTATGCATTTTATGTATATGATTTGTTAAATCCCTTGGTTATATGTTGGTCTTAATAAATGAAACCTAACTTTTGTAAATGATCAACTAGTTCTACAATGGGTATGACTCAATACTTGAGTATAATTCTAGCATGCCTCTACACCAAGTCTAACATGCACATTACTATTTTGTTTTTCACAATTATTATTTGACATAGTCAACCAATAATACTATCCCTCCAATCACATTACCATTATAACAAGAAATTACACAAAATTCACAAACCAATACATTGCATGGAGCAACGACAAAAGTATCTCACTGTCTTTATAATTATCTCTATTCCAAATTTTAAGCATAAAAATAGATTCAATGATAACATTGTAACTTTTCCAAAAAAAATATAACACATGTAATCCAGCTTAGAGAATGGTATTGACACAAACCATTTAGGATATAATAATCTTGAATTTATTGTTATGATAAGTTTCCATTATCATAATCAACCTAATCAATAATGCTCTTATAAATCCTAAGTCACTCCTTTAAATGGCTAGAACCACTAATATTAGAAATTGATCACATAGATTGAATAATAACACAAGGTAATGTCTGCAAAAGAACAAGTATAATACAAGTTCTTACAAATCCTATCTCTATTTGCGGGGAAGTGGGAGACATTTGACCTACATTTGTGGGAAATTTGGAGCCATCTAACCCAATAAAGGTGCAATTGCACAAAGTTATTAGTTACTCCAATTATCATTAATTTTCTTGCTAGAGTAGGTATTTTAGGTATTACTAGAACTTAGTGGGAATTTTAAATGTTACTGTGCTTTCTAACCTAACATCCAGTTCAATTAAGAAAAAAATCCCCACAAGTAGGATTTTACCATTTAAGTGGAACTTAGTTGGTAATCCAAGTGCTACTTCACCTTCCAACTTATCTAATTCATTAGAGGTTTGGACTTCCATCAATAAATTGCATTGGGTTACACAAATTTTACCATCGTATATGGATATGTGGACTTTCACATTGCATCCAAATCTTAGCACCTTGCAGACTTTCCTATTGCAAGTGAACATTTTTTAGGATTTCATCTTGGAATTACACTTGTAGATCAGATAGACCTAAGTGAGCCTTTTGTGTAGTTTCACTTTTCAAGTGTACCTTTTATGGGTCAGATAGATCTAACTTCCCTAAAAATAAAATGGTGATGTTAGCATGACATGCACATTATACAGTTTATAGGTCAAATAGGTTCAAATGCAATTGGAGCTTCACTATTTGGTCATGTTTTGTTCATTTTGGGAGGAAATCCCCTCAAATAGAGAAGTCAATAGACAAGTGCATGTGAAAATTGCATTAAGGGGGATCCACTTTCCCTACAGAAATGCAGATCGAAAGAGGATAACTTCCTTGCAGATTGTAGGTCAGATGACTCCATGTTCCTTGCAAATTTGAAATTTGTTTATGAAACTTCCTTATGGAACTTCATATGAAAACTAAACCTTTAGCGGGTCAGGTGGCTCAAACTTCCTCACAAATTCAAGTCAAATGGCTCTAGCCAGATGAGCCACAAAAACTAGCAAGAGAATAACTTGGGCAACTATGAGTATTTTACAAAATTTCAAAATGGAACCTATGTTATTTTCCCATGTTCTATCCATCCATGGTGACATTTCATGTACTTGGAATATGGAATTTTAAGGTTTAGGACTTGACCATTTACTAAGTTACCACAACCATTGATAAAGTTGATTTTCATACTAAAATACTAGGAGAAGAGTGCTAATCAACTCAACCTTCACAACAATTCAATACACCAAAAAATGTAGTTCACATGAGTTACAAATGTCTGCATTAATTAAATTGATCATATACACTCAAATGCATCTACAATTTAAGATGTACTTGCAAACAAACTAGACAAAACCAAAACTATTCTACCAAACTTCCCATTCCCAATAGATGAATAGAATAAAACTATTTTCTTGAGGACATACTTAATCTTGAACTAATATAAATTAATGTAGTAATATGTGAGTGAATGATTGGTTGTTGACGTTTCCCCACACTCGAGAATAGTTTTCTCAATCCTAAATTGGTTTATAAAAAAGATTATAATCGTTCGTAAATCACGATTAGACGTCTTGAGTGTACGCGAATCGTCTTCCATCAATTAACTTACCGACTTTACTAACTTTACACGTGAATTATTAAATATGTGAAGTCGATGGGCGGCAGAAGTCGGGAAATACACACACAAGAAAAGAAACGAAGTAGGTAGCCTTTGTTCAACATAAAACGAGAATGGAAGGAAACCGAGCAGCGCCATTTCTAACAAAGATATAAGCCATTGTTGACGATCCATCGACTGACAATATTGCGTCATGGAGCGCAGGCACTAACAGCTTCCTGGTGAAGGACACCCACCATTTCTCTCTCCATTTACTCCCTCGCTACTTCAAACACTGCAACTTCTCTAGCTTCGTTCGACAGCTCAACACATATGTCAGTATCCCTTATTTTCATGCTTTTATACTATTATTTTCGCCCATTTTATTGATTATTGATTCTAATCGTACAGGGATTTCATAAAGTGGATCCAGATAAATGGGAGTTTGCACACGAATGCTTTCAGCGAGGGCAAAAGCAGTTACTCAACAGCATTCGTCGAAGGAGATCTAGTCATCTCCACTCTCAGAGGCCAGGTAATCAATTGGGTGCCAAATCTGATTTGGGAGGGGAATCCCAAAGGCTTAACGAGGACGGGGACGCCATTGCTATGGAGGTTGTTGAGCTGAAGAAGGAACAGGAAAGTATTGATAGAGAAATTGAGGACATGCAAAGGTGAGTCACCTTCATAGAACTCAGCCCTCAGCAGCTGATGTCGTACCTCCAAACAGTCAATGACAATCCGAATTCCATTGCTCGGACGCTTCAAAACAGGCAGCTTGATGGTGGTAAAAGGAGGAAACTGTTGCCAATGCCACATAACGAGGAGCAGAGAAAAACCAGGCTTAAATTGGGTTTTGATTGTGTAAGTACAAATGATTTGACTACACATGGGTTTGTGGATCCTGGCATGAGTAGAATTTCATTGATTGCGGGTGCGTTTGATAATTCTGAGCCTCTGGTAGATTCTGAGACCAGGGTTGGATTGCTCTCTAAGGAAGTAATTGGAAATCAGAGCTCAGAGAAGTGTACTGAGAAGTCTGATTCTGAAATGGATTATGTGGGTGTGAATAATGTGAATGAAATGCTTTGGTGGGATCTTGTAATCGCTGAGGAAACCCAATTCATCGACTACAAAATCCTTTCAGAAATGACGGGCAAATTACCAGATTCCAAGTGAAGCAGTAGCTGTGATAGAAATTAAATGACTTAGCAAGGCTTCTCTGATTTTTTTTTGGAGATTCCTCTCTGTCCGTTTGAAGAAATAACTGTCTAATCCATTCTAGTGGGAACTGCCCCGCCTGCTTTTGCCCTAGCTATATATGTTGGGTCGAATGGGTAGTACAGCTATATAATTGTGTCTGTTATCTTTGTTGTTAGAAACGTCCATTTCTCAATTATAACATGAGCCATAGCTGCACCAACTCAAATTTGATTTTATCCGTGCAATATATTGAATGCATATACTTGATTTCTATTAATATTTATTGGATATAGCTATCGACTACATTTAATGGTTTATAATTGTTTTAAATGTTTGGAGAAAAAAGTCATTGAATAGGCAGGAAATACGCAAGTTTATTGTAAACAAAAGTAATATACAGTATATGAAAAACAATAGGATAAAAGAAAAATACAGTATAAGAACAACAATTTATCATTTATTTGGTAATGAGCATTAACAATAGTCTGAATATTTGGGAATACATTTTATATTAATACAATAGTTTGTTCATTAAAATTTAAAATAAAGAATTTTATTAAATATGGTACATAATTTATTTTTTTCAAATTGATATCCAAATAAAAATCATATAGTAAAATATTGGTTTTTTATAGAGCTAATTTCTAATGACTATTTTGAGCGTTATTTCCACAATTCAATAGTAAAAAGTATGAATATTGGAATGTCTAAATAAAGATTTTGTTTATCTTGCAAGAGATTTAGGATTTAGTAAATAATGGGTATGCATAACCTTTGATTCAACAATATCTAATATTATCATGTAATTTTAGATGGTATTATTGAATGAAAGCCACATGAAGGTAAGAATCCCTATTCTTCATAACACAAGTAATCAATAAGTTTGTCTTTCTAAGGATTACACCAATAGCTAACTCAAAACAAGCATAAGAGATGTTACAAAATTCTTATCAAGGTATGTGGAAAGTGTAATGAGCAAGACAACAAATGTTCAGTAATTTTGAAAAATAGTAAATTAGCTATTATTAATCTATGAATATTTCTTTACGGGAACACTAAGTGTTAGTAAATTAAATTAAAATGAATGGAGAAAAAACTGATGATAAAATAATACTAGGGGAGATATTAAATAGTCTACAAATAAGATTCAACCCCATTGTTATTACTATTAAAGAATTGACAAAAAGTATGCATGGATAAATTAAATGTTTTCTTATAAATTCATGAGAAGAGGTAGAATCAAATAGCCAATTTGTCCCCTAAACAAAAATTTAAATCATAAGTACCATTCAAGAAAAAGGGTAAAAGAGGAGAAATTTAGCAACAAACATATGAGCCAAACTTTGAAAGAGGCAAAGTAAGCCACAAAAATAGAGAAGAGGATTAAAAAGAGGTAGGACCAAAATTTATAATGGAGGAAGGAACAATTGCATCTAATATGAAACAATCAAAAAGTGAGAAGTAATAAATATAGCTAAGGAAGAAATCAAAGACAAACTTAGTAAATCACCTAAAATTGTGATATCGAGTAGACGATAAACAAATATATTTATATGCCTACCAAGAAAGTAGAGCACATTTATATTTTTTAGAGTTATCATGAGAAATTGTAGTTGACAAAGCTATAAATATTTATATCTATTGTCTATTTTCTAGCACCTTTAGGTGTTGTCATTATTGTTTAATTATGTCATATACATATAGTGTTATGTCTTGAATGGAAAATTTGTAGTAATAGAAAATGAATCCACATAACCATAAAAGAGAAAAATATGAATAAATACAAGTATTCATAATCCACTGTACCATAGAAAAAAAAGCATACAATCAACGTGACACAATATATAACATAGAGAAATCCTCCTTGAGTGAAAAACCTAGCCTCCAAAAGTATTCAAACTCAAATTTGATTCATTAAAATACATATTGAAATTTTATAAATACTTCAAAAATATTCAAGCCCCTCCAATGCATCCTCCATGTGTCCAATCTTAATGGGTAATTATGAAACCACACATTCTATTCCATGCTTTTCATATGCACTCTACAAGAGAGCTCAATACAAGTAAAAATTAACCTCAACCACTAAATATGCACTTTATTTTACAAATTCAAGCTCACACAAAACCACTATGTGATATTACATAAAACATGTGTCTCAAAACCATGAGAGTGAAAAATCATTGACCCCCTTATATACTATTTGTTACTAGAACTTTTCCTAAACTTAAATGTTTATCTAATGTACTACACACAATTACAATATCTAACCAATGTTATAATAAAACTTTACCAGTGGACAAATAAATATTTAATGTGGTTAAATGTAACACCAAAGAGCACCACGGATAATTTTTTCTTTGACATGATTAAATATTTATTTTCTTAGCACTCTCTCACTTCTTGTATACATTTCATAATTAATCATCCACGAAACCATATGAATCTCTACCATGCTCTCATGCTTCATCAAGTTACCTACAATTACCTCCACCATGACTACCATGAAAAGAAATAACTCCTCTCATCCTCAAACATGTCACATATGGAAGAAAAGGAACAAGCCAAGATGAAGATACATTGATCCAAGGAACACAAAAATCAAATCCAAGTGATAAAAAATGATTCAAGCTACTACCAAGGAAAAATCCACATGAATAGAATCATCCATACCTCCATAGGTATTAAAAAAATAGTTTAAATCATGCTAACAACATATCCCACCCATAAACTAGATGATCACAAGTTTCTTGTGTAAAACACACCAATGAAGCACATACATATCAAAGAACTCCCATTCAATGGATGATGTCAAATCTGAAAATAGATAAAGGCATGCCAATTCTACCAATAAATAATCATACTAAGGTGTGAATAATAATAAAAACCTAGTGCAAATAATAGTCACTATGATTCACACATGCTTAAAAAACCACAACATACTCTATAAAAACTAATCTCCATACCTCTCCCAATTTCTCCAACACAATAAAATATTTTTTTTAAAAATCCCCCCATGTTGTTACTATTGGTTCTTTTTCTTACTACCGTCAACTCAAAGGGATGAAACAACACCTAGATCCAGGGATCAATTCAATCCAAGTAAGATACTATCCCTATGATGAAACCAAGGATAGTAAGAAGACAATTATACAAGATTAGGCCTTGTCTCCTACACTTCAAGCTCCATAGGTCTCAATAGGGTAATCACAATGATGGTCTTAAAGAATTATAAATATCTAATTTCATAAACAATGCTACAATGATAAAACAAGCTCCCACCAACACAATGTATAAGACCAGTAAAATATAACTAACACATATTTTGCTACTTTCATAGTAGTTTGTAGTTATAGACGCTTGATAAGAGGATAATTAACACTCAAAAGTGTGAAAAAAAAAAATTTAGCAAGTGGAGGCAAGATCCTTTGCATCTTTACCAACATTGTGAAAAAATAACTTACACAAACTAATTTGTCTTTATATCAAATAGTCAAAGGGGTAGCAAATGAGTAAGAAATTAGACCTGTTATGTGTATCTTATAAACTTTATTGAGACAAGCATACTCCAATAAGTTATAAAGTGTTCTACAAAGGTTCATTATTTATAAATTTTAGGTGTTGGGTTAGCTACAACCATCATAGAATAGAGCATTATCATGCATGAATAGAGTCAATTAAATAATAATAAAAACAATGATAGAAAATATCACAATTTAGATGAACCTATATACATGTTGCTACCTTAAAAAACCTATAATCTCAAATGAATTCATCTATTAGGTTAGAAAGGCTTGTAATTGAAAAAAATCATAATATAGAAATTTACTATATCCCTCAAGAGTAACAACTAACCAAACCCTAACACAATTGCAAAAAATGTGTACCTAGAAAGCTCTTAAATCCCCTAAATCATACAATAGGCAATGGAGATAATTTGTAGAACAAAACAAGAATTAGTCTTATATTAATTTACTAAATGAACATTACAACTCCAATGTAGTAACTAGACAATAAATTAGACCAATGCCCATATTAAGAATTTTTTAATATTAATTTAGAATCATAAATCCCAAATAATCATAAATATGAACATATAGGATTGGAAATTTCTAGTAGCCTCTACACAAAAACTTAACAACCCACCTAAACAATGGTTAAAAAATTACAATATAATGAGAGCAAGGAGACTCAAATTAAATTCTAGAATGACACATGCCACTAGGTGTGTTGGAACTCTAAAATTTTGCAAATTTGAAGTGCCCATTTCAAAATTTTGCCTTTGCACTCTTAGAAGTGCACTTGAAAAATCTGCCTAAATGATCTACTTTGGAAGGTAATATTTCGGAGCCTGTTGATTTTCACGCAAAACCCCTTGGTGGAATCACTCATGTGACATATGTGAGCAAGCATGTCAATTTTCATCTTCCCACAATGAGTTTTGATAGGGTTTTGAAAAGCGAAGCTGGAGGGTTTTAACACTTTTCTGTTTGCAAACTTTCAGTTCTACAAAGTAGCCTCCTGTTCGAGCTTGCATTTTGCAACCGGATGATTTTCATGTCAAAATGATTGTCGTTCTCCATTATCCATGCATTCATGTGCTCCCATGTCAAGTTTCAAAGTCTCATGAGCTGATTTGCTATTTTTACCAAGGCAAAAACAAGCACAATTTGTTCAGTTTTGCACTTGCATTTTTTGAAAAACTTTCAGGGAGGTCAACTTTGACCTTCAATATCTTTTGATGAATGAAGATTCAAGAAAATTCCTCTTGCACACGTGCTTAGTGTACCAAAATGATCTTATGTCTCATGTGGAAGCCTCCTAGGAGTTGATTTGATATTTTTTCAAATTAGTGATTTGATGAGTTTTAATTGGTTCTGAACAGTCTGTTGTTGTAGAAAGTTTAACTGAGCAACTTTGACAGTGAATATCTTTCACCTCGGGATCTCTTTTTCCGAACTGTCTTTTGCACTCCATTGTCGGGTCAGATGTCTGCATGCCTATAAGTTTTCATGACTCCATGAGGTCGTTTGCCTAGTTTTCCAGGCCAATTCTAGAGCCAACTTGGCCAGTTTTTCTTACTATTTGAATATGCCAGAAAATGAGTTTTAATGAAAACCTATTTCATCTTTTCATATTTGATGCATTCAGAGGCTGTGTCTGATCAATTCAACATGAAACTTGTTTGAATTTTTTTATTTTTTTAGCTCGGTCCACATGGGGACCCAACATGCTCTTGTTGAAGGACACTTTGATTATAAAAGATGTGAATTTCAAATGCACTGTTTCATCAGCGGGTTGTCATTTTCTCATCATCACGAGTTTTTTCCATCTATCTGTTGAGGATGGTGTTTCATTTGAGTTACTATGGGATAAGGTCACAACACTATTTAACCTTGCTTAACTGTTTGGACAACTGCATGATACTAAAAAGGAAAATCTTTTATATAGGAAAATACTGTGGGATTTCCCCATTATGTGGATGCATATTCCCTGATTATTGGGAATGCACTTAAAGTGAATAAAATTCCTCAAATGTTTTGTTCATATTTGGCAACATAAAACTAAAAGCTGTCCTCTTTAGTAGGGACACCATAAAACACAAGAAATGAGGCATTGGAAGGAGCATCAGTGGAAATTCAATCATTGAATGATAAAGAGGCTCTGAATTTAAACTTACATAATCTTGTTGAATCTTTGTTTGAACTTTGGGACTAGTGTGTTTACTGTAAATGGGGGGGGTATGTTGATTGCAAGAGTAAGCCATGCACCAGTGGAGAGGGTTGTTTGAAGTTTGCAAGAGAAAAGAAGAATAAGGAAATGGCAACTTTGACATTGCTAATGTTGTGAATCACTTGCATCGCCATGAGACTGAGATGAGAAACTAGCTTAAAGGAGTCTATTCACAGAGGATGAAAGAGCCACATCGCATATTAGAGGAGATCTTTTGAATGTGGAAGTCCACCAAAAACATGGCGCAGGGTATGGAGATCTATCAAAGCATACAAGGACAGAGGAGGTTTTTTGTTTATTGAATGCTGCTAAGGAAGAATATGGTGGATGAGTAAACACATCCTAAGCAGTTCGAAACTGTAGTGGGGAATGGGCATAAACCATAAGATATCTATGGTATGTTATGGCCACCACCACGTTGGTTAAATGAGGTCGAATCATTTTGTCAAAGCATCATCATCATGCAGTGATAAGGGATGCACCTAAAACAGATATCAAAGCATCAGATGCTCTAAACGGGCTGCATAGTATGGAGAAAAGAGTAGGGTACGTGTATCCATGAAAGAACAGAGGACGCCATGGTGATTGCATCACCCGCACAAAATGAACGTGTTGAAGAGACTTTAAAAACTTTTGAGCACATGTAATTGGCAGATGTGGGGTTCAGTATTGCCCCTTTCAATAGCATCCTCCTTGCCATTATTGCGCGGGCATGAGCCAACAGTGAGGAATGAAATCTGAGGTACAAAACTAGAAAAATCTCCCATCATTTTCTGATGTGTAGGTAAACCTTTCTGCAGTGCGTTGGAGTATTGAATGGGGAATCCATTCTATCTGTTGAAGCCACCACACCAAGAGAAAGGGCACATGAGCTTCCTTGATTGATTTCCTTTTTTGAAAGTGATCTCATGGGACACCATTTGAATACGCTGCAGGGGCGCCACCGTTCGAGCAAAGGGATGGTATTTTATGTTGGTTGTTGTGGACATTTTTCATGGACGCCATGAATGCACGAGGATAATTTGTAGAATATGGTGAAAGAAATTAGGGAAAACAGGGGAAAACAACCAAGATCAACGGTCAATCGGAATGGCATATCAAATCCCCACTGTCCCCCGCTATCTCGTACTTTTGAAGTGCTAGCTTGTTAAGACTTGCGGGCCCAGGACAGGTTAAATATAAATGGGTGAAGTTTTATAAAGTGGCCCGCTGGTTTGAGTTATTTTAAAAGTTTTCATTTGCAAAACATTTCGAAGGATTAAAATGTGGCTTGGTGAAGAGGTAAAATATGCACGGGTGAAATTGAGTGAGCATTTCACTTCTTTGGAACATTTTAAATAGAAAATGTGAAATGTGATTAAAGGAAAGGGTGAAGTGGGCCCGAGGTTATTTTTAATAACCTAATGGTAAAGCATTTTAAAAGAATGGCTTTAATATCAATGGGTGAGCTTTTGAATATAAGGTGAAAATTAAAAGCACTATGGGTAAAATGCTTTACCCAGTGGAATTTAAAATGCTTTCTTCTCATTCTAAAGGTGCCCGTGAGAAATTTTAGGCAGGGGGGATTTTTAAAATCCTTATTATTAAAATAAAAAATGTTCAAGTTAAAATGTGAGGTGATGTTTTCTAAATGAAAGCATGGTGACATGGGGTAAACTTTTGCCCAATAAAATTCAAGATAGGGAAAGGGCCCATGAAATATTAAATGAGCAAGGTGAATAAAGTGTTGCCCAATGCAACATTTAAATGTTTTCATTTTAAAGGGAATTTAACGTGAGTTGCAAAATAAAATGGCATGGGGTCTGAATAGTCTAAGTAGATTGAATTTAATATTCACTTTATGATCAAATATTATGTGCTAGGAAATAAAGTGCAGCTACAACATTCCAAAGAGCAAAAATAAGGATTTTCACGAAAAAAAAAAAATTTCAATTGCTGGGTGAATTTGAGATGGAACTTCTCCACATGGGAAATTTTTTTGTTGTTGAACAACTTGGAGCAAAGGCAAGAAATTGAGGCAAAGTTTGTTGCAAGCAAGAGAGAAGAGAGAGGCTTTGCATTTTGCTGATCAATGGGAGAGAAGCTTCTAGGTGTCTTCAATGGATCAACTTCTGGAACCTTTTATTCTTCTATATCTTCTAATTCTTTTCTCATTGTAAAGGGTTCTGAATTCTTGTGTGGGGCTGGGTAGATAGAGAAATGTTGAATTTGAGTCATTAGTTGAGTCTGTAAACTATAATTGTTGATTTCATGAGTAAATATCAACCAGTTTATGCAAGCAATTCATAAATGTCTTCAAATTGTCTCCTGCTTTATACATCTTAACTCATATGAATTCAATAATACCAAGTATGTTTGAGTTTGTCATCTCAAATTTCTTGAGATTGTTTTGTCTGTTCATGGTTTTGTTTCAATGAAATGGTTAAAATACTTTGAGCATATAATTGTGATTTCAAGTGTATAGGTTGGATCTAATAAGGAGAATTTGATTGACAACAAGAGTGGATCTGTTAGTGTAATAGATTAACAGTTGTAAATCCACTGGTTGATGTTCATTTGCTGATGAATTTGGTCCAAAATTAGGCACTGATTTGTCATTTAGCTTTGTGCATTCTCAAAAACAAGTTTAAATTCAAAATCATTTTAAATCCTTGTTGTTTGGTTGAAGTTTAGTGTTCTGCCTCCCAATTATTGAGTGAGTGTTGATTTACCAATAATTTAGCCATATTTGAAGTTGTCAATGCTTTCCTTGGTTTATTTTCATTGGGAGTTATCTACTATAAAAAACAATGTATGGTATGAGTGAATTAAGTTTTTAGGTATGTGCAGATCATGATGGGCCAAAAAGTGGTGATATGATGGGTATGTGTAGGGTGTGGCTGACAACTTTTTTTACCCAAAATTAATGAAACGAAAAGGGTTTTTAAAGGAGATTCTCAACTTTCCACCAATATAAATTTGCTTTAATTTGAATTTAATAAATGATTATTATTCATTTTCTATTTGAATTACGAATAAAGTCTTGATTGATAAGTTGATTGAAAAACATCTATAGCTTTCAAATGGTATCACAGTTTTTTGAATATGAAACATGTGTCACATTCTATGCTTCACATACTATAGGATTAAAAAAAAATGAATTTCATGAAGTTTTGACCAAGTTAAGGTGGTTAGATATACAAGCTTTTATATTTATAAAAAATTTGTAATAAAAAAAATCATAATTAATTATTTACTTGGAAAAAAAGTACAAAAAAATATGCATTACATTGGAACATGAGTCCTCTACTTATATCTAAAATATTATAAAAAAATATTATCATTTTATTGTGGTTAGGGTGGTTAGACAGACACCTACTTCTTATTTTTTCCTTGAAATTTAAGTACTATTGCATTAAAATTTCAAATTTTCACCAAATAGATTTTTTATTTTTAAATAAACCTAGTAGTTTAGAAACTACATTCAATTTTCTATAGATTCTATTCTTACACATTTTTGAAATAATATAGATAACTTATTCAACTTTTTATGTCAATTTTCCTAACTCTGATTTTTTTGAATTTTTCACCACTTAAGGGCCTATTTTTTCTATGATGATCATGTACATATCCTTTTAGGCATTGTATAGGTTGACCCACCTTGGTTCTGCAAAGCCATAAGTGTAGGAGATTTTAGTCTTTGACTGAATCTCATCAATTGGCCAAATCCATCATTGGGTCTGACCATTAGAAAGTGGCTAGTCTATAAGATTCATTGGATTGCTTGATTTGCAAAACCAATAAGGTGAGCCTATTTATTTACAACTAAATTGAGCACAAAGGAGCATCCATAGCATCTTTGAACTTCTCTATTTTTTCTCCCATTTAGGTAATCTAGAGTTCATTTCTCAAACTTCCACCTATATTTACATGCAAATGATTACCCTTGGGTAAAACTATTTTTCCCCACTACAATTTTTAAATTTTAGGTAAAAAAAACTAACCTTCTAGTAATTACCCCTTATCCTACAAGTAAATAATAATCATTTATGATAAATTGTATCACCCAAAACTCCTTATTTATCATTGAAGCTTATTGAGGCATTTAGTCAAATAGTTTCCTTGCAATCATTATGTCTTTATATTTTACCTATATTTGCATTTATTCTCATTTTTCTCTAATATATTGAAAATATATATGCATAAAAAGGTTGAATAATCATCTTAATCATCACTCAATCTCCATGTATTGCATTTTAATCACTAAAATGTACATTTACTTCAACACAAAGTGGATCTCTACTTTGTAGGAAAAATAACACAGAGGATTTTTTTTCTAACAATTCATATGTATTAAATTATACGTTTAATTTTTTAATGATTTTTTTTCTTGAAAGAGACAAATATCCTCCCATAGCCATCGATTATTTCCACATGTTTTTAAAACATCTCCACTTCAATGTTTTTATTAAGACTTGGAATAATATTTAACATCTAACCTCATGCAAACATATTATTATCTAATATCCAACATCATACATAAGTATTATTGTGTAGGTCTAATTTCATATTATAGTATATGATACTTTTAGGAAAATAAATTTTGCATTCTCCTTCATGTATTGTTCCTTTTATATTTAATTTTAAGGCTAGACATGTTCCTTTAATATTTACTTTGAAGGCCAAACATGGCTAAAACTTGTAATTTGTCTATCTTACAAAGACATTTTTTAAATAGGAACCACTTGAAGTACCTCCCTTCTCTACACTTCACAACTTGCTATTTTTGTTTCTCCATATTATATTTTAGAAATAATGCATAATTATGGAGAGCTATTTTGTTTGACATGCCTAGGGAATTCCCCCACATTGTTGACCATATTTCTTCCATGGATAGATATTTTTATTTTTTGTTGTATAGAATGGAAGTTATAATTTCTTTAATTGCATGTTATAAATGTATAAAATCTATCACATTTATTTATTTCTCACTTATTAGAAAGCCTAAATAAGCTAGCATAGTGTAAGAGTTGGTATATAATATTCTACACCATGTAAGATTTGTCTAAATATTATAGCCATCCAAGATCTAGGAACTTTGTGAAAGCACAAGAGAGATAAGATATGAGATAACAATTCTATTATATAAAAGGATGCAAATGATAGATTATTATTATTATATGATTTTTGATTTACACATGAGACCACTTGGCTATAAATCCAATGCAAGAAATAGGATTATAAAGGATCATGAAAAGTGTCTTAATCTTATGTCATGAGACAACTAATTTTAAATGAATTAGGAGACAATAATTAAATGTCAAAATATAAGATAAGATCTTATAAAAATTAAGAAACTTCTAGAAAGCTTCCTTGGGACCTAAGTAAACTTAACATGTAAATAGGATCACTAGAGAACTAGTTAGATAAAACACCTATTTACACCAACACCCCCCCTTATGTTCAACTTAGGGAGTAAAATATTATAGAAATGATGGAAAGATGGGTATTGGATATGAGGCCATGTTAGGTACCCATGTACAAATTCAATCTCCCACAAATAGAGAAAAGAAGAAAACCTAATGGGATAAAACTCCTTCCCAAAAGAGAGCTAAAAACAAAATTATGCTCTCAATAAATAATGAGAAGGAAAAACCCCATGCATATCATAGAGTTCATGGTCATTCTACTAATAAATGTAAGGCTTTGAGTAATCAAATTCAACATCTTAAGGATTGTGGTGCTCTTCCTTTTGTTACGACACCTAACTCCTCTAATTGATACTAAGTTTAACTCTTGCATGTTTCTCATTAGTCATTTCAACTCATCCTTGTCTTGCACTAAGTGGGGGCAAGGGGTTAGGTAGCCTTGTCATCGTATGTCACTTGTCTTTGTCTCATTTTTCTAGCTGACCTCCTTTCATGTACATATAAGAGCAAGCTTGGGATGTGGACAACATGCCTTAAGTGGGCTCACACGTGACATACTTATCCATGACATATACTTTAATTCAAAAACATATTCACTTGGCATAGGGATTTTTGAATAAACTCTCGTTTCTTCTTCTACTTGAAAGAAATTTCTCATAGCAATGGTGTTAGAAACCACTTTAAAGTGGGGGCATACATCAAAACTCATGTTTCAATGTGTGATTTTATCTCTTCTTGTGATGCATCCTTTTCTTGGGGGTTTCATTGGGTTTGATTTCCTTCGAGAGTGTGATATTTCTTTGACTTGTCCTCTCTTGGAGACATTAGGCACAATGCTCCCTAAGAAGAGACCTTACATGAACTAAATAAAATCCCTTTGAATGTAACTTAAACTATTTTGTAGCATTTACAATAATTTTATTATGGCCACCTTGCATAATACACTTTTCTTGCTTGTGGAGCCATCTTGTTTGTTCATGAATTTCAAGCATATGAAGCTTTGCTTGCCTCATGAAGCTTGAACTTCATTTCCATGTTGCACCTTGTCAAATTTATTAGGAGGTATAGATTTGGTATGGTTTGCATATAATGAGAAGCCTAAACATGGGAATGAATTTCTCACTATACGGTGAGAAGCCAACACAGAGGCATGACTTTCTCACTAAGCCACCCTTTGGATACTCACCCTATGAACAACCTAGAGTTTTGTTACCTCAGAGTTAGTGTGCATATTTGGGAAAAAAACTTAGATCTAATCCACATTGTGTTGGACAAATGGTCAAGGCTCGATTGACCTCTTTTTATTTTGTTTTCCTTTCTTCTTTAGGTCTTTGACATTGCATGTTTGTGTATCTTTTTTTTACATATCATACACCTTGTGCATGTCCTTTCGTGCTTATGTTGGTTTGACATAAGATCTTGGATACTGGGGGCTTGGACACCTCCTTTGATCTTTTTCATCCTTTTCATCCATATTGGTATGCTTGGACCCCTCTTGAATGTCTACTTTAGTGTGAGTTTGAAGTAGGTTCATCCTATCACTAAAGTGGGGGCTAAATATAGTGTCAAAAAATGTCATCATTTAAATTTTCACACTTAATTGGAAATTATTATCATTAAAATGGACTTAATGTCACCTTGATCTAGTGTTGTAATGTGTTTTACATATTCACATTGGATTTACAACCATTTTAAGCTAAATTGACCTAATTTTTCTATAATTTAATGTTGTAAAGTGTATTTATTTACACATTCACATTAAGTTTTGGGCCCTCTTGCATTTATGACCTTCATATCATCATTAATAGGCCCCTAAAACCCTATATTATGCACCCCAAGGCTTATTTCAATTGAAATCCCAACATAGACATCAAATATACTTAACTTCTCAACTCCTGTACATTTCTACCACCTTAAAAAGCTTGGTGGGACCCATACACCATAAGTGGCGTATGAGTCCCATTTGGACCTTGTTTAGGTTTTTGAGTGGGTAATCAAGATTTTAAGTTCAAATTTCATGAATGTTAGCCTCTGGGAGCTGATAAACGAGAAATTAGATGGGTTGCCTATTTTGAAAAAGGTCTCAAATCATTATTTCATATAAGCATTCATGATATCAAGCCTAGCATTCAAGAGTTAAGCATTCAAAGACTTTACAAGAGTGTCAAGAGAGTTTACAAGATCATTTCTAAGGAATTCAAGGGGAAAATTATTCATCATTTGTTGCAGCAATTCAAGATTCATCATCACATGTCAAGATCATCAAGCATCAAGCATGTTGTTGAGCTAGTGTTGTGATGTAGCATTGAGGATCCATTTGCAAGCATTGTTTCATATCAAAGTTCAAGTTCAAGATCTACATTCTACATGGCCACTTCATGCTAGATTGTTGATTTACATCTCAAGAAATCATTCAAGGTATCTGTTACATCCCTCACATTAAGACTATATATCAGTTATGTATTTTGAATGAAATGTTAGCTGCAAATAATTGCTTTCATGTGATTATATGACATTGGGAATGCAATACTTGTTCTTTTTATCATAACTATAAAGTTAACGAACTCTTTATTTTACAAGTGAATTTATTATTCACGTAAAGTTGAATGAGATCATGAGATTAAATTTAAATGTATGTTATTTAGCTATTGAGAACAATTTAACCATAATCCTTGTTAGTGGATGCAAGATTTCCGACGCCACGCGAGAAAGGGAAATATCATCAAGGAGAGGACATGGTTAACATGGTTCAATTTTATTGTCTACCTTGAGCCAATGTATGACAAATATCTAAATCATAACTTGGCCATAATTAATATAAAGTAATTAATTACTCCATAAGTTAAATTAAATATATATATATGTAAACTTTTAATTATTTTTAAGAGATAGAAAATTGATTAATAATGTTATAATTAAATAATAATAAATTGTAAGAGGAGAAATCTATATTTCATATCAATTAACTTTTGGAATATTAATATTGCTTCAAATGATTCTTCCCTTCAAGATTTAAAAGGGAATCATGCTGGCATTGGGCCTGGAGATAGCTTGCCACCCACACTGGAGAAATTCCCAAGAATGGGCAGATGAATATGTTTTGGAAATAGTTGGAAGCTTGAACTTCCTTAAGAAATAGACATTCATTCATTATTATATATCATCTCCGCATTTCTAGTTCCTTCTTCTGGTCGGTTGAGCATTTTCCTTGTGGTTATGTTCAATCCTTTGTTGCAGTTTTGATTTAGTTCTATCCGGAATTTGTCTTTTACATTATGCTAAGTATTTTTCTCACATTTAGGAAATATCTCTTCCTCTATAATTATCAAATTGCTTGAGCCTGTTCCTTTCCAGTCTGCTTCTTTTCTATTGGCAAACTTTGTGATATTATTCTTTAGGTAAAGCTCTGTTGAGGCTGATGCATTGAGTCTGGTGTATGCTTGCTTATCTTCAATCCATAATTGTGGTTACAAATTATTTCTTTCTCTCTTGTTTATCTTCCTCATTTGAGGACATCGGGGTTCTTTTGGCTAGATGAAGTTGCAGTGAGAAGAGTACTAATATCAAATATCAAATTCAATTTCAAAGGAAAGTAACAAATTAAGTCCTCCACTGAATAGAGTTATGATGGAATAATCTAGAGTATTTTCAGTAAAGTTCTGGTTAGAAATTATCAGTTGTAGTCATTTCTATCTTTGTATAGAGGAATAATTCAAAAAGCATTTCTTTCTACTGAATATCATACATAAAATAATGGTAGTTACTTGAGTCATTTGCATCAATTTGTTTTCTCATGTTGGTAATGTTGATTTGATACTGGAGCTATGTCGACCCTGAAATAAATTTTACATTTAATTATTTATATTCCTCTAGTGATTTGTGGCCTAACTGAGACCTTGATCCTTTATTGAGGAACCCAAATGGTTATGGTACCTTCTTCTTTTCTATGCTATGATCCATCTTGTTTTTGTATTTGAAGTTTTGTTGGGTTATAATAAAAAAATGAACTTCACCTGATCAACTTGATCTGTGGCTGGCCTTTGGATTTTCCATACATTCTCTGAACCTTTATGAGATACAAAAGTGGTCTTTAAAACTTCACATTGTTTTAATTTATTCTTTTACACATAATTATTGCGGTTATGATACAACCTGGAACTAAGAGGGAATAACCTAACATTGTAATCTTACTTGAGACCTAAATTTGAAGTTGAATGATAAGATTTGAAAGACCATTTAATTGATTATGTCATTCCGTACATAAGAGCTCAATAGAGAAGACAATTAGTTTTAAAGGAAGTGATATATGTTAAGCCAAGGCTTGCTCTCTCTCTCTCTCTCTCTCTCTTAATAAATGGATACTTAATGATATTATCTTAACCTCAAATAGGAGAAAAGATTCTGAATCTAGGTTCAGTTGAACCATTTGAAAACTATCTAAAGAACTTGATCTATCTGGTTAAACCAAACACTCTCCTCTCTAAATAGAAGCTAGTATAATGCATATTCTTGCTCCCAAGTCTATTATGGAATAAAAAAGAGAGACTTGGAAATCCTCTATGCCAATGATTCTCTTTTATTATGTATGAAACTTGATGGTTAAGATATAACCTTGAACTAAAAGGAATTGACAAACAAACTTACTAATGTAAAATTTGACCTTAATCTAAGTATTGTCATGTTGAGCAAGGGTGAGAGTGCTGATGACACAGGAGTGCCAGAGATATCATCACAGGAGTTCCAGAGATATCAACACAGGAGTGCTAGAGATATTGGCACAGGAGTGCCAAAGATATCGGCACAAGAGTTCCAGTTATATTAAAATCCTTGGCCAAGGTACAATGCTAGATTCAACATCTATTAGCTATCAAGTACCAGATATACCACTGATCAGAGTGACCTTTCTAGTTGGGAGGTACCCTTAGTAAGGTCGATCAGGTGGTATAGGTCCTTGACACCAGGCTTAGAGGCATGATGATAATTTGATCCATGTTGATTACCCTCGTGAAGGGTTAGGTTCTTCAGTTGAAGAAACTCGGGGGACCAGTAGGTCTTGGCTAGTCAGAAAAGCCCTTGATGATGTTTCTCTTTCACTCAATGATAAAGTTGTTCAAGTAATTCATCATGATGGTGATGTCAAATTGTAATTCTAGGTACATGAATTCGTCAATTTAAGATTTCTATTAATGCTACAAAAAATATTATTTCCTTTAAGTTATTTGTTTGTTGTAAAAGACTGTAGTTTATTAGTTAGAGAATTATTTCAGCTGAAATTAAAGATTTGAAATTAGTTAATGAACATGAGAAGTTATTTCTTTCTTTTAGATCTTAAATTTGGATAAATGTGAATCCTAGATGAATTTGTTAGTTAGTTACTGCCAGATGAAATTTGGTAGTTAGTTTCCATCTCTTAACACTAGAATGATATCTGGTACATTTGCTTCAGGCTGTAGTAATTTTTCATTACTTTCTGGATGTAGAGAAAAGTAGTAAATGTCCTACTACAATTTTCTGTTACATGTTTACAATTAACAGTTATGAAAGATTAAAAGTTATTTGATGAAATGTGTGTTGTAACGACATTAGAATTGATTTTCTTCTCCATCTAACTGCAAATGAAACACTAGTTTATTAGATATTTAATTATTGATCTTTCGTGAAGTGGTTGGTGAAATAGTTGTTTCAATTTAGTTGAAACTAGAAACTTAGAAGTTAGTTGAAAATTTAAATTGATTCAGTTGAAATCAATTTGGAAACTCTTGAATAAAACCAAGTTAGTTATATTCAGTAGAAAATTGGTAGTTATTAATTGAAGATGAGGATGAGTTGTTACATATGGTATCAGAGCTATAGGTTCAACACTGAACCTTAGGGCTCATCATGCAACTCAAAAAAATGAAACCAACAATGGGACCCTTGTAAACCTTTTGCATTGAAATCTATCTCTAGAAGTGGTAGTTATAATGTAATTGATTCTATCATAGGAAGTGATAGCCAATTCTGTAAACAAATCTGGTACTGAACCTATCACAGGGAGTGATAGCCTTTTTGTAACCATTATGTTTTAAATCTTTCACAAGATGTGATAATAATTTTTTTAAACAATTTTTCTTGTAATTGTTAAAGGCTCTTAAAACTAATTTGAGTTATCAAGTAATTATGAAACCATTCTATCTTAGTTAAGGCAAGGTATGCCTAGGGTACAAATATTGTGATAAAAAATCTAAATAATAGTTTATTTTGAAATTGTAAGATCCAAAAGTAATCAACCAAGTGCAAGGGCATCTGAGTGTTGAAATCCTTGAGATTATATCATTGAAACATAGATAAGATTGGTTCCAGCTTAACTTCTAGATGGCTAGGAATGAGCCAAGTTGAATTAAAGGATCAAGATGATAAGAAGAATAATAGTCAAGGACAACATGTTGCATGAAAGATAGCATAAGGAAAGGGGGAGGATATTAGTATTTTATCTTTTAATTATCACTTTGTGGAGTCTAGAAGAATGAGTTAGTAAGAGGAAGGATGTTTGTTTACTTCATGGAAAATGAGTTACCTCATATTGATAGTATGGTGAGATCACATGAACTGCATCATTTGATTTGTTGTTGTCATGAGCAACATGAAGTATAGATATAATATGACAAGATGATGGAAAAATTTAGATGGCAAGTTTGTTATCTACATACATGGTCAACATTATTTTTGGAATGATAAAATACTTGTTAGAAGTTTATTGACTATGTGGTGACTTAAGACAAGCAGAGCATACTCTGTGTTCCTTAATGATTTACATTTGAACCATTTTGATCAGGTCTCAAAACATATTTACATAACAATCATCAAGAAAGAACTTTGATATTTATGGTATATCAAGAAGTATTGGCACATATGGTGTATTATAATTATCTCATATATTTATTTTGCCAGTAATATTCAAAAATTTCAGTTGAAATTGGTTCATCTTCTTAGCAGTGATTGTGTTTTAGCCAGTGGTAGTGAAATTCATGGTGCAGATATGTTCATACAATCTTGGACAAGCATCACTAGTAGAACTCTTGGACAGGTTTCTATGATTGGTACTACAAAGACATTTCCTAGTGAACAGTGCTAATGGAGACAACAACAACATGATTAAGGTGATGGTGGAGTATTCATCATATCATCTCTTGAAGGAACAAAGTAAAATGGTAAGGGTTTATTGTTAAAAATTTAGTTCATGATTGGTACAATGGTGATGGAGTGGTTAAAGCGGATAACTTGTGTGAATGTTTAGATAATTTGCAAAACATTTTTGTTGATATACTAAAGTCTATATGTGATTATGATAAAATTTGTAATTCAAACATGCTTAGTTATTGTTATCTACTTGAGAAGAAATAGAAGAACAGTGTTATGAGTCAATAGGAATGAGAGTGATACAGTTCAATACATGACTCAAAGCTTGTTTTTCCGCTAGGTTATTACAAATCTTCCTGGTAACTCCTAACAATGGTATAATGAGTCTGATGTCTTTAAACTATAGCATCTTTGCTAATGGTAATCATAGTGATGGAAAAAAAGGGACATACAAAGCCACATGTATATGGTATTCTTTAATTGGAGGATACTTGATACAAATGATATATGATTGGTTTCTCAGTTTGGATCAATTCACTGATGATCATTAAGCAGGTATCTTTGACACATGATATGAACAAGAACATGCATATCTTGGTTATGTATATAATACATTGGTTTCCTCATATGTTTCACCACACAGTACATTGGCTGGATAGTTGTATAGAGCTCATTCTTTTTAGAGGGAAGCTTTTCATGCTTATTCTTACCCCTGTTGACAGTGTTGACATTATTGTTTTCTCAAGTGGTGATACATTGGCATGGGATGCTGAGAGAAAAAGGTAAAGGACCTAGAAGTAATTTTGTTCACCGAGATTCTTGAGGAAATCAGTTGCCATATGCAAAATAATTACACATAGGTAAAGGTGAAAATGAGAATCTTTAATACCTTTTGAAGCCTTTTGGAAAAGATATTAATACGTGAAAGAAGAAAAATTAAAGGGGATCATATCAGGTCCTATTTTGATGAAAGATTAGGATTAGAATCATTCTTGAAATTTTTTTGTTAAGAATCCATTTGGAGAATGTAGGATAAATCATACTAGTTGTACGAAGAAGATGCTAGTTATTCTCATGGCATTTTGGCCAAATGGTTGTGAACTCTGATTTTTTCCTTTGGAGGAGTTAGAAAGCTCAATTGCAAAAGTGAATGTAACCACCACTAAGGTATTTGAACAGCTAAAGTGGTTTAAGTTTTGAGCAGGTAACTTATTAAGTGAAATAAGGAATAGAGATTTGTAAAGGGGAACGAAAGAAAAAAGTTTATGATCCAAACATAGATTTTGTGTGTGATGATATGGCACAAACTTAAAATATTATCTTATCCATGAATGATGAATACTTCAGCAATAGGAGTGAATGTGTTGTAACCTTTTTCAAGTACACATTTTTTAGCATAATTAAAGTCTCATGAGACTTATTTGTTGGAAGCACTTGTAATGCAATCCCTAACTATTGTAAGTTTTTGGGAAGAATAAATACAATGTAGTAATCTACTCTCTTGTTAGTGACTTAGTTAAGTCATGTAGTGCATAAGGAGTGATCCTCTAGATTATTTAACTTCTTCGGATTTTGGGTAAAATTCCTTTAAAATATTGGCAAGGAATGTCGTTGTTTTATTTCTTAGTTGAAATGGTTTAATCATCAAATTTTGAAGATTGTCTGTTTTATGGCCAGTTGGTTAAATTTTGACTAAGTGTCGGAAATAAGCTCATTCTTTTGGTTATTGCTGAAATTAAAGTTGTTTATATTTTTTTATAGAGCTAAGTACTATGGGGGTTACCCAATAATATTTCTAGTCGTTTACCATGATGATGTAATGATCATGTCTATCATGTTTGGGATGGGCCTCTAATGCATTGTGTAAGGGATTAATTGTAGGAAAATATATCTGGTATGTCCTTAACCTTGCAAAAGAAAGAAACCTTGTGTTATGGCATGTGGGCGGAGAGGAAGTCTAGTAAGCCTAGGTGAATAGCCTATCCAAGTTGAGCATAGTGGTGAACTTAATACTCCAGACACTTAGCTAACCAGAGTTGTCATACTTAGTAGGAGGGTATCCTTAGTAGTGTGACAAAGTCAGTTAAGTGGGGGTACACACCAGAGCTTATATGGAAACTAAGAGGAATACCCTTTTATTAGTAGCATGCCAAGTCTTGGAGGACAGTTGAATTAGAAAGGAAATTCTGAACTTGTCTCTTGTATTTACTTATCAACTTATTAAATGATGCATGAGATAAATGAAATTGGTACCTAATGAATAAGCTTTTCAGCTTGAAAAGTGAAGGTTGTTAACCTTTGGAGAAATTCTTTTGGTAAACCAGTATTAAAAATAATGGATTGCTTTACATAGGAAGAGTACCCACCTTTAAGGTGTTTGTTACAACAACTGCCTCAATAATCTAGCTATCAAGATGATTCCATTTGAAACATTGGACAAAAAGATGTTGAATTCCTGTAAGCTAGGTAAGCTAGGAGACAGGATTAGCATTAGTCCAGGAATGCTATTTGAAATGGTAAAGAAAATCAAACCAATCAGGAAAGATTGGTGGAAAATATTAATAGATAGAAAAGCTAAGTAAATGCTACCTAGGAGGATTATGGAGAATTCCTTCAGAAATTTCCTTATCTTTTGTTGAATATTTGAGAACACTATATTTATATTTATGTTTATGTTTAAATTTAGAATAAAAAATCATTGAGCACGATGATTCTTAAGGGGAGGAGTATGTTACATCCCTCACATTGAGACTGTATGTTGGTTATGTATTTTAAATGCAATGTTAGCTACAAATAACTACTTTCATGTGATTATGACATTAAGAATGCAATAGTTGTTCTTTTTATCATAACTGTAATGTTAAAGAACTCTTTATTTTGCAAGTGAATTTATTGTTCACGTGAAGTTGAATGAGATCATGAGATTAAATTTAAATGTATTTTATTTAGCCATTGAGAACAATCTAACCATAATCCTTGTCAGTGGATGTAGGATTGCCAATGCCATTCGAGAAAGGGAAATATCATCAGGGAGAGGACATGGTTAACATGGATCAATTTCATTGTCTACCTCGAGCCGGTGTATGAAAAATATCTAAATCATAACTTGGCCATAAATAATATAAAGTAACTAATTACTCCATAAGTTAATTTAAATATATATATATATATAAATCTTTAATTATTTTTAAGAGATAGAAAATTTATTAATAATGTTATAATTAAATAATAATAAATTGGAAGAGGACCAATCAATATTTAATATCAGTTAACGTTTGGAATATTAATCTTGCTTCAAATGACTCTTTTCTTCAATATTTAAAAGGGAACCATGTTGGTTTTGGGCCTAGAGAGATCTTGCCATTCACACTGGAGAAATGCCCAAGAATGGGTAGATGAATAGTTTTTAGAGTTGGAAGTTCAAGCTTCCCTAAGAAATAGACATTCATTCATTATTATATATCATCTCCACATTTTTGGTTCCTTCTTCTGGTCGGTCGAGCATTTCTGCTCTAGTTACGTTCAATCCTCTATTGCTGTTTTGATTTAGATCTATCCAGAATTTGTCTTTTACATTATGCTAAGTATTTTTCTCGCATTTAGGAAACCTCTCTTCCTTTGTAATTATCGGCTTGTTTGAGCTTGTTCCTTTCCCATCTAATTCTTTTCTATTGGCAAATTTTGTGATATTATTCTTTGGGAAAAGCTCTGTTGAGGCTAATGCTTTGAGTCTAGTGTTTGCTTACTTATCTTCAATCCAAAATTGTGGTTACAAATTCTTGTTTTCTATCTTGTTTATCTTCCTTGTTTCAGGGCATCAAGGTTCTTTTGGCTAGATGAAGTTGCAGTGAGAAGAGCATTGATATCAAATATCAAATTCAATTTCACAAGCAAGTAATGAATTAAGTCCTCCACTGAATATAGTTATGATGGATTAATCTAGGGTATTTTCAGTAAAGTTTTGGTTAGAAATTATCAGTTGTAGTCATTTCTATCTTTGTATAGAGGAATAATTTGAAATGCATTTCTTTCTACTAAAGATCATACATGAAAGAATGGTAGTTACTTGAGTCATTTGCATCAATTTTTTTCTCATGTTGGTAATGTCGATTTGATACCTAGCCTTTGGTGTTCAATTCTCTATCCTCATGGGGGTCTGGAGCTATGTCAACCCTGAAATTAATTGTTCATTCAATTATTTATATTCCTCTAGTGATTTGTTGCCTAACTGAGACCTTGATCCTCTATTGAGGAACCTGAATGGTTATGGTACCTTCTTCTTTTCTATGATGTGATTCTATCTTGTTTTTGCATTTCAAGTTTTTTTGGGTTATAATATGAAAAGGAACTTCACCTGATCAACTTGATCTATCGCTAGCCTTGGGATTTTCCATGTTCTACGAACTTTTATGAGATACAAAAGTGGTCTTTAAAAATTCACATTGTTTTAATCTCTTATTTTACGCATAATTCTTGTGGTTATGATACAACCTAGAACTAAGAGGGAATAACTTGACATTATAATCTTACTTGAGACCTAAATCTGAAGTTGAATGATAAGATTTGAAAGAATATTTAATTGATTATGTCGTTTTGTACATAATATCTCAATAGAGAAGACAATTAGTCTTAAAGGAAGTGATAGATGTTGAGTCGAGGCTCACTCTCTCTCTCTCTCTTAATAAATGAATGCTTAATGATATTAACTTAACCTCAAATAGGAGAAAAGATTCTGAATTTGGGTTCAGTTGAACCATTTGAAAACTATCTAAAGAACTTGATCTATCTAGTTAAACCAAACACTCTCCTCTCTAAATAGAATTTGGTATAGTGCATATTCTTGCTCTCGAGTCTATTATGGAATAAATAAGAGAGAATTGGAGATCCTCTATGCCAATGATTCTCTTTTATTATGTATGAAACTTGATGGTTAAGATATAACCTTGAACTAAAAGGAATTCACAAACAAACTTACTAATGTAAAATTTGACCTTAATCTAAGTATTGTCATGTCGAGCAAGGGTGAGAGTGTTGATGACACAGGAGTGCCAGAGATAATGGCATAGTAGTGCCAGAGATATCGGCATAGGAGTTCTAGTAATATTAAAATCCTTGGCCAAGGTACGATCCTAGATTTAACATTTGTCAACTATCAAGTACAAGATATACGACTGATCAGAGTGACCTTTCTAGTTGGGAGGTACCCTTAGTAAGGTCAATCAGGAGGTATAGGTCCTTAACACCAGGCTCAAAGGCATGATGATAATTTGATCCATGTTGATTATCCTCGTGAAGGGTCAGGGTCTTTAGTTGAAGAAACTCGGGGGACCTGTAGGTCTTGGTTGGGCAGAAAAGCCCTTAATGATGTTTCTCTTTCACTCAACGATAAAGTTGTTCAAGTAATTCATCATGATGGTGATGCCAAATTATAATTCCAGGTACATGCATTCATCAATTTAAGATTTCTATTAATGTTGAAATAAATGTTATTTCCTTTAAGTTATTTGTTTGTTGTAAAAGACTGCAGTTGATTAGTTTGACAATTATTTTAGCTGAAATTAAAGATCTGAAATAAGTTAATTAACATGACAACTTATTTCTTTCTTTCAGATCATTATTTGGATAAATGGGAATCTTAGATGGATTTGTTAGTTAGTTACCGCTAAATGAAATTTGGTAGTTAGTTTCCATTTCTTAACCCGAGAATGATACCTATTACATTTGCTTCATAGTTGTAGTAATTGTTCGTTACTTTTTGGAAGTAGAGAAAAGTAATAAATGTCATGCTGCAATTTTTTGTTATATGTTTATAGTTAAGAGTTTTCTTTTCAGCTAGAAATGAAAGTTTAAAAGTTAGTTGATGAAATGTGTGTTGTAATGACATCAAAATTGATTTTCTTCTCCATCTAAATATAAAGGAAACCCTAGTTTGTTAATTATTTAAATAATATTGAACTTCCATGAAGTGGTTGGTGAAACAGTTAGTTTTTTCCATTTAGTTGAAACTAGAAACTTAGAAGTTACATGAAAATTTAAATTGATTCAATTGAAATCGACCTAGAAACTCTTGAATGAAAACAAGTTAGTTATATTCAACAAAAAATTGGTAGTTATTAATTGAAGATGACGATAAGTTGTTAAAGTATCATTGTTCATGTTTCATGTTCATATTTCATTGTTTCATCATAAGGTTTTTTGCCATAGAAAAATGGACCCTTGTCATTTTCATGGCATTTTAGGTCTTGATTCATGGTGTTGGAACTATGTTTCTTTGATTTTATGTTGTATCATGGCTTGAACATTCTTATTTAGGTACTAAAACTCAAAAAACAATGTCTTGTGAAGGTGTTGTGAAGTGTTGTAAGACATTTCTACATTCTTCTAGACTCTATTTAATACAATTTACCTAAAAATCACCTTCTTACTCATCAACAAGTCCTATATTAAAGTGTTGTAAAGTGTTGTAACAATCCTTCACGCTTTTCTAGGCACATCTTCACTATTTACACCTTTCTCATGCTTTATTTTGTCTTTTTATGCCCTCATATGACTTAATTAATTATATCTTTGTGTATTATCCCAAAAAACAACATTAAATACAACATTATTCCTGACACTTGTTTTTAGGTCCTAGGTGGGACCCATTCGCCATGGGTGATGAATGAGTCCGCCTTGGCCCCAAATTGAAAATATTTCAAATTTCCTTATGGGATTTTATTAAAAATCACTTGATGTCGGCCTGTGATGAGGTATGAACATATATTAAGGCACAAGAATTGTATAAATCAATGATTTTCATCTCATTTTAACCCCTATTCATCAAGTTCACTTATCCACCTATACATTCAAGCAATCAAGCATTTTTACATCATTAATTAAAGCACTTTTCAAGCACTTTGAAGCTACCATTAACATTACTTCAGAATTACAAGATCAAGAGTTAGGTGAGTGGATATAATTTTCATGTTATTAATTTATCCTTCTCTTGCATTTCATTATCTTTTCAAGTGTTTAATTACCAAAAGTGGGGTTTGACCAAGGGAAATCCCTATTCACTAACCCTAATCATTTTTCCCCTTTTGCTTGTGTATTTGTAGCCTTTTGTTTGTAGATTTGATAGGTTATTAGGTGTTGAAGATTGATTTTCAAGTCAACTAGGTGCTTCAAGTCAACATAAGTCAAATTCAAGCTTAGAGAGACTTATTTGTCTGTTTTCTACATATTTGACTTCGGCAACCCGGCAGGCAGACATTCCCAGATCTGGTGTTGTAGAGTTGTCTCCTGGTTTTTCAAAAATTTGGTAGAGGACTGATTCACCACCTGTGGCGAATGAGTCCCATCTTAGGACTAGAAACTTGAGTTTTGTCAGATTTTAGATCCTGAAAGACAAAAATCAGCTCCCACCAGTTTTTCATCAGTAGGATTGATTCGCTACCTTGGGCGAATGAGTCCCACTTTAAAAAATTAGTAAATTTCATGAGTATTCCAGACACTTTAGAAAGCTCACACATCATCCAGGTGCACTCATATTTACCCCTGTACTCTCTGTTTTGCATAATTCCTTCATTTTCATAGTTGTTTGCATATCACAATGTGTTTTCAAACAAGGCATAAATCTTAGTTTTGCGTTCATTTTAGTTCACTTTAGTTAATTAATTGAATTTATTTAAGTTCATTTACATCATAACACATTGAAAACATCCTAATTTGAGTGTTACATAAGCATTTTTGGACCTAAATCTCTCTCCGTTTAGGTGAAAAACCCTAGAAGTGCAAGAGCAAAAATATATGTTTCATTTTGGTGAACCTAAGTTTTGAACACTTTAAATTTCTGATTGCATTCATATCTTGCATCCTAGTTTTCATTTGCATTAGCATTCAATTAGGGTATTGAATTGTTATTACATTCTAGGACCTTTCATTTTGCATTAGTGAAACATTTATTTAGTTTTCATTTTTGCATTCAAATTCATTGAAAACAAAAGAAAGTAAAAATATGCATTTTGCATCTGTTATTGCATTCTGTAGAACATTTAACTCATCCTTAAAATTATGAAAAACACAAAAAAATTGCATCTTGGGACTCATTCACCACCTAGGGCGAATCAACCCTTCGACATTTTTATGCATTTGTGTTCATTGTTCTTGCATTTTGTTTTCAGTTACAACTTCTCTATTTTTCCTCATTTCTTGCATCTTAGTTTATTGGCATCATGGCATTCTCCTTCAATAAGTTTTGAAATTCCTTCAAATCATTGGTAGACATGTCCAACTATACCTTTTTTTGTGACCTTAATGACCTTGAACAATCTCATGCTCCTTTAACTCCTCATGATTGTCCTCCTCATGATGTAGACATCATTTGAGAAGATTATGTTAGCATGAAAAAGTTCTACAATGATTAACTTGACAACCTAGAAGCAAATGCATCCTTTTACCCCTCTATGAAATCACAAGAACTTCCTCCTATTGTACCTCCTAATCACTTTGCTTATTTACATCTTGAAGTCAACATAGGACCTATGATTCTTCCCTCAAATGGACCTAGTTCCTCTCAACCACCATAAACCTAACCATTCTATGAGCAAAAAGTCACAAACATTCCTATCAACCTTGAAGAAACATATGGTAAGGGATTCACTTCTTAAGTAAACAAGGTTGTGACACAAAACATGAACATGACATCCATCAACTTCTTGAACAAAAATCAACTGAAGCACATACAACAGGACTAGGATATCAAGATCCTTCTCATCTTGATAGACATCCTCTTCAACCTAGGAGAATTCACGATGCTAGTACATTGGTCTTGAATCCTCCTCCTAACTTGAACATTCTCCTTCCATGTGAACAACCATTCTCTCCTAATGACAAGGATGTTAGGATCCCTATGGGTTACCTTCCTCCTTCTATTCATGAAAAAGGAGAACCTAGTAAATGCAAAAAACTGTACAAATTGAAGAAGCTAAAGTTTCCTACACATCCTCCACCCAAATGTGAACAGAGACTTCAACTACTTTTAAACAAAGGTCTTATAATCTTACCACCTTCCAATAGATTGGTCATTCATCTTGATGATTCTCATATACCATATTGCAAATATCATCATATTCTTGGACATCAAACAAAATAATGTCAGACATTGAAGGACATACTGGATAAGTATCACTTCACTGATACTTATTGTTTCCCCATCATACCTTAAACCAATCTAAAACCCTTTTTCATGCTACAGTTGTAGAGTTTCTTATTCTCACTATTGCATGACCCTTTCCCATCACCCATCTTGGCTCATCCATGCCTTTACGCTTTGTGGGGGGAAAGACATTGTTAGCCTTGTACTTGTAATGCATTTGTTTTTGTCTCTTAACCATGTTATTCCTTTTTCCACTTGTCTATCCAAGATTGAGAAACCAATAACTTAGTTAATGGTTGACTTACATTTGCATTACTTGTCCTTTTCCTTTTTTCTTTTTCATGTGCATATCATGTTTCCCCGTATCATGCATTTGATGTTTTCCCTCTTTGTCCACTTCTTCTAAACGTACCTTTATTCTTCTATTTGTTGCGCTTTGTTTTGTGTTTTCATTTTCGGGATGACGCAAAGTGTAGAGATGCCCTATGTCTCTTCCATGTTGACCCAAACGGTTCTTTTCTTTTTCATTTTTGTTTTTTATTTTCATTTTTGGGATGATGCAAAGCATAGAGACATCCTATGTATCTTCCATGTTGACCCAAATGGTCCTTTTTCCTTTGTTTCCTTTGTATTTTCTTGTGTTTTTCCTTTTGGGGATGACACAAGGCATTGAGAACAAAATGTCTCCTTTATGTTGACCCAAAAGCCTTTTCATTTTCCTTTTCCTTTTTTTTTTTTGCTTGTGTTTTCCTTTTGGGGATGATGAAAGGCGTTGAGACCGCAAGTCTATTCCATGTTGACTCAAAATGGACTTTTTTTTTCCTTTGTTTTCACTCTCTTTGTGTCATTCTTCCAGTTCTATGTGTATTTGGGGAATGATGAAAGTTCCACGCTCTTTCATAAAAGTATTGTAGTAACAAGCATACTGACCCCAAATCCATAGATCCCTTATGTGTTTCTTATACTTTCTTTTCTAGGGGAAACTCACTTTTCTTTTCTTTTCCTTTTCCTTGACATGACACAGCCTAGCTTTGAAACATATGACTTGGCATAGAGCTTTTCAAGTTGGCTCTCATGTATTGTTTTCTTTTTGCATTTTATTTTCTTCTCTACTTTCAATTAATTGCTCACAAAATGATGTGTAGCAATTCCTTTAAAGTTGGGGGCATACATTACCATTAATTCATTGTGCATTCATGCTTCTTAGTGTAGCCTTTTTGTTTACGTGATATGTTTGTCACTTTGTGGATGACATTGGGTGTGATGTCCTTCATAAGTGTGATCTTTCTAAGAATAGTGCATTCCTCTTGGTCGTTTGATGTGATGCACTGCATCCCCTAAGTTGTGAATATACTATTCTTTGATTGGTCCTCTCTTGGAGGCATTAGACACAATGTTCCCTAAGTTATTGACCTTGCATAAACTAAACAAGACTCCTTTGAACAATCTTTCACATTACATTTTTTCAGTTTACATTGTTGCATTTCTTGGCCACCTTGCATAACAAAACTTGCATGCATGTAGTGTTGTATTGTGTAAAACTTAACATTTACATTTCCTTTTTCTTTGTGGCACCTTGTTAAAGTTATCAAATGAGTATAGCTTTAGCATGGTTGAGCGGGAAGCCCAACTAGCGGCATGACTTTTCCCCATAGCCACTTTTGTGTTTGTGAGTGCATAACAACTAGTGTATGTATCTTACTTTTTGGGCTTTCTCACCCCATGGACAACTAGTTCCATGGCCCCAGTGTGAGTATACAGTTGGGCCTTCTCACCCCGCAAACAACTAGTTCTGTGGCCCCAGAGTGAGTACACATTTTCTCTTTTTCAAACAATCAACCTAGATATCTTTTCACAACTAGTTGGATTGATGATCGAAGCTTCATTCAATTCATTTCAACACTTGTGTGTTCCTTTGTACTTATTCCTAGTTTTCCATGGGATCTTCATCCTGGGGGCTTGATCATCCCTCTTGATTATTGTATTCCATCTAGCTAATGTAAGTACATTCGAACCCTCCCCTCGATGTTCATGGCTACTTTAGTGTGAGTTTGAAGTAGGTTCATCCTCTCACTAAAGTGGGGGCTAAATGTGTCATAGAAAAATGGCCCCTTATCATTTTCATGGCCTTTTAGGTC
>VDFB02273293.1:0-19911 GCA_007258455.2 Sequoia sempervirens | reverse complement strand
TAATGTGACAAGTGAGATAATTTAAAATTTTCCAACAACTTGCATGGGGAAGGGAAATGCATTGAATGAAGAAATGTGAATTTTAAATTCACATGGGGAAGAGGTCAAGGTTTTAAAAGGAAAACACTTATGAAATTTTGACTTAGGGGACATACCAAAGATGGCATGTGATTAGATTAAGGTTGTGCAAATAGGTAATTAAGAAGGTTAATAATAGATTAGGGACAAGTGGCCAAATATGGAGGATGTGACATTAATCCTAATTAAAGGTGTGCACATCCTAATCATGGATTAATTAGACTAATCCAGATTAGAAGAAGGTTATGTAGGATGTGACAAGGAGAGAAAATAGGGAATTTAAAATTGATTTAAATTTAAAAAGGCTAAATGACTAAATTAAATAAATAGATATATTTATTTAATTTAGAGAAGGATGACAGGGTTAAATTAAATACTTTAGGAACCTTAGGTGAAGGGGAAATATTAATTAAATAAGTCCTCTATTTAATATTGATGGGGAAATGAGATAGATGAATAAATGGGACGAATTTGACCATGTGGGAGTGGTGAAATTTTAATGTCTACATATATGATAACTAAGGATGTCCTAAGATGAACCTATGTGATTAAATGGATGATATGATGACTTTTAGAAAATTCAAATGCATTAAAATGGAAATTAAAGAAAATTAGATGATGATAAAAATGTTTCGATCACAGGAAAAGTCTTGGAACAAGGTTGGATTTCAGAGGCATCTTTGTGCATAAAAAAATCTTCTCTTCAGATCATAGGTTCGCCTATCTAGGGTATGAAAAAATCACCCCTATGGGTAGTAGAATCACCTATTTAGGATCGTAGGTTTTCCTATGCTCAATGAATTTATGGAACACTCTGTGGGATTTTCCTAACTAGAGAAATGTACGGATGGGGGTACAATCTCAGATGTGGAATCGCCTATCAAGGACATGAGATCGCCTATCTATGGATATGTATGGATTGTGTGATGGTAGGATCAACCCTGTGTGAAACAAATTCACCTATTTAGGGGTAATGTATGGACGAGGAGGTACAAACCCAGATGCAGAATCACTTATCGAGGACATGAGATTACTTGTAGGGTGAAAAAGGTGTATGGATGACTCAAGTGAATTTTCCTTTTTGGGTATGAAAATTTCCTATCTATGGATATGTATGGGAACATGGAAAAATCACCTCTCAAAGAAGCAATATCACCCAAGGGGTGAATAGACTAGACAAGCAGATTCACCTTTATAAGAAGCATATTCACCTATTGGGGGATTATAGATGAATGGATTGGATAATGATGTGGAATTTCCCCTTGGAGGGAAGGTTCACTTATCTGTAGTGCGGATTCACCTCTATGAGGAGGTGGATTCACCCCTATGGAATGAAGGGACTATGGAAAAGGAAAGATGACAAAAATCAACAAATAGTGGGCAAAGACAAACTCTGGACTAAAGAAACTCACTGGTATCACACAAGAAGACACACCAAGCACATGTACAACCCTAGAATTAGTAGTAAAGGTTTACACATTTGATGTAGGCCCACCACCCTAAGGGGTTAATAGTCCATTATAGCTAGGTGGAAACACCCATTCTGGAGAAGGAAGATAGCTAGAGATCCAATGTCATAGGGTTGTCAACAAAAGAAATGGGATCACCTTCTCTCTCTCCTCAAGAACTATCATAGTTCACCATTTGGATTTCTATCTCAATGTAAGGGAGTACATGGTGAGTATCTTTAGGGTGTTTCCTACAATCCTTGCACTACACCAAGTCATGGCTAAAACATGTGTCTTAAACTAGGTTGAACATGCAACTAAGGGAGTCCTCAATACACCAAGAGGGTGCGTGAGGCATGTTCGTGAACACTGGCTCATCACAAGAATGGATCAAGATCCCTAGTGAGGTACTAGAAACTTAGACCAACCCTACACATCTCAAATAGAAATCACCCTAGTATTGATGCTTCACTAGACATGACATGACTAGATTGGGGTACAACTTTAGTTCTCTCCTTTTATATACCCCACTGGTTTGCATGGTTGATATCATCCCCTAGGTGATGAAATCCTAGGAAAGTCTCCTACAGGGATGGGTATGTTAGGCGTTTATGATCCCTAGGCTTGCATGTAGTGCAAGGGGAGAGCATATGTGCAACTAACACATCCTAGATGGATTCAACTAGACTTGATTTAGCTATGATATTTGATCCCCAGGCTCACTGTATGGTGCAAGGGGAGAGAATACGACAGTATCTGACTCCAAACACAACAAACAAGTGTTAATTGACCCTTTAGAAAATCAAAATATGCCTAAATCAGTTTGGGAAATAGCTACACTAATATCTTCGACTCCTCATCTGACAAACACAAGTTAGTAGTTGAGTACCTTTGATCTTGGATGAACAAAAAAAATGCTACATAAATGTTAGCAAAAAATTACACAAGCAAAAAAAAATGAGTTAGCAGATTAGTATCTTACCAAAAAAAAAATGAAAGCTTAAACTATAATGTTTAAGTTTTGGGTTTACCACAGGATTTCCCCTCGGGAACGAAAGTAGGCAGATGAAAAATTTCCCATGTAGGTTGCATAGTCACTTATTCAGGTGTTAGGTTTTCCAGAGTAACATAGAATTTCCTATCTAGAAAAGGGCGAGAGCAGAATTTCTCGTTGGGTGAGTGGGTTCTCCCATCCAAGAAGCAAGTTCGCCTCTGCAAAAGGTTGAGGGTAGGATCACCTCTAAGGGTCAGGTTCTAGTTGATGAAGTGCACAATCACCTATTTGGAGGAGGGGTGATAACATAATTTCCCCTTTAGGGAGTAGATTCACCCCTGTAACTAAGTAGGATTTCCAGTATGGTGGATTTGCCTCTATAGCGAAAAATATGAACTTACAAAATTTAAAACAACGAAAAAAAGATCAAATAGAATCATGATGTAGGCCCCACCATGTGTTCCAAAAATGTGTGCAAGTGATTCCTCAAAACAAAACAAGTGAAATGCAAAAAAGGAAATCACAAACCTACACTCAAGACTGGCCTAGTTAAATTTGAATAAAATTAAAGATAAAATCAAGTGTTATACCTTTCCCAAGTTGATCTTTTGTTGGCCCTTTTGATTTTGATTTGTGTGCTCCTTTATTTGACAAAATTGCATGCAACTAAGATGAAAATGATGGGGATGCAATGAAAAATACAATGGTGGTCATGGATGTGAGATTAGATGCAATATGGAGGCTTGAATATACTGCAATAATGGAGGTATGGTCACAAGAGTATGAGACCTAAAAAATTTCCTAAGTGTTATTGCAAGTGAGCAAATTTTCTAAGTATTTAGCCAAAATGCCTCCAAAGGAATGGATGGCTAGGATCAATCCTAGGGAAAATGATCAAGGGTTTAGATGTCTTGATACATCTCGACTCATTAGATGAGGATATGTGGAGAATTATGTGGAAACGAGATGGCAAGGTAGAGGTGACATGGAGCCACATGGAGGTACTTTCAAATACCTTGGGGAAGGGTGAAAAATACATGACTTGTCTCATTCTCCCCAAATCATGGAGAGATGTGACAATAGAAGGATTTTAAAATTCTTCTAAAATATCTCTTAATTTTGAAGATTGACCTAAGGAAGAATAAGGGGAATTAAAAATTCCCCTTGTAAGGACATGGGGATTGGGGAAGTGTATTAAAAATTGGGGTTTAATTCCTCCAAGAAGGCTGGAGAAATATAATGGAATTAAAAATTCTACATATGCAGATTTGGTGCAATAAAAAGGAATTAAAAATTCCTTGGGGCAATGGGATAGCTTCTCCAAAAGGAGAAAGCATTTAATAGGGTTGACTTGGGTAACCTTGCTATAATTGGGAAGAGGACAAGATTAAAGGCTAATTAATATTGATTAAGAGTTATGCAAATAATTAGGTAGACTAATAATGGATTAGAGGTAACTTACAAATTATGGAGGATGTGAAACTAATCACAATTAGTGAAGTGCTCATCCTAATCATAGATTAATTAGATTAATATGGATTAGGGGAGGATTATGAACTATTTGACAAGAGGAGAGAGAAAAGGTAAATTAAAATTTGGTTTAATTCACATGGGATAAAGTGACTAAATTAAATAAATTAGTCTATTTATTTAATTTAGAGAAGAAATGGATAAGGTATTTAATTAATTAATTCAACACCTTAGGAAATGTTAGGGGTTAGATGAGTATTAATTAAATAATGAATTATTTAATTTACATGGCAATGGATGCAAGATAGCAAAATATGAAGGTGAATTTGAGCATATGGACGTGGTCAAATTCAGATGTCTACAGGTTCCATAGGTTTGGGTCAAAATAAATCCAATGAGAAATTCCTATGGGAAAACACATGATTAATGCCACTATGATGCACACTAAAGATCTCATTGCTAAATGGAACCTTTCAGAATTTATGCATTACTGACGGGATGAATTTCATGGAGCGAAGCCATCGGTAGCCTACCTTCACACAAAATTAGTCCAATGATGGGATGATGGAAAATGAGACACTTAGTTATTTTGGTCCAACTTTTATAGGAAAATTTATCAAACCTATCGTAGGGAAATAAAAAACATTATGCATTTTGATCCATTCTTTCAATTTTTTTTAAGTATCTTGATAAAGCTCATGCACAAATAAGAATTCTTCAATGATCATGTTCTCTACAAAAATGGGATCAATTATATACCATTAGTAGGCTTGTCATTGATTCGTCCAACTATGTAAACAAGACCATCAGGTGCATGTTTAACTATGTCATGTTATGAGAAAGAATTTTAAGGGGAATTTTGGTTATACCCTTACAAGGTTGAACATCAATGTGTCCAATCATATTGTTCATATATTTTGTGTTATCATCACTTATGTCAACATTCATTACATCATTCTTAGTTTCACTAGTTTCATTCTTAGTTAAATTCTTAGTTTGACATTGCAATTTTTTGTTAGGAGGAGCTACAAACTTGTTACCTTGATCATTAACACCACCAATTTGAATGTGATTAGAATCAATGAGGACTTGCACAATATTTTTAATATTCTTGCAATGTTCTATATCATGTCCATTTTGCAATGAAAATGGTTAAAGGAATATTGTCTATAGTTTGGAGGCAAAGGTCTACTAAGATCAAGACCTCTAATAAGAGGTAAGGAAATTAAGTTCTTGTTTAAGAGTTGCAACATGGTGTTATGAAGGGTATCAGGTAGAGGGGTAAATTGTCTATTCCTTTCCCCAAATGTATATGGATTTTTCATCTTTATAGCAACCACTTGAGTGTCAACATGTTGAATTGGTTGAGGGGGATTAAGCTGTAAAAAGTCCTTATGTTGTTTCTTGAATGGTTTATAGTTGGTTTGAGGCATGTATTCAATTTTTTTAGGAAAATTAGAGGGATTTTTCAATTCACAACTAATAACCTAATTTTGGTAATCATGAAGGGTAGTACACAAGTTTGTAAAGGAAGGAAATTTCAATATATCAATTTTAGCTTGGATTTTGTTTTGCAAATTGGAAATAAACATTCTTTGAAGGTCAACATTGAGAATCTTAATTTTTATTTGTGAGTAAAGAAATTGGTATCATGCTATGAAATCAACGATCTTTTTTTCATCCTTTTGTTTGCATGTCATTAAATCAGCTAAGGTCATCTTAGGACCCATGTGTACTTGGAATTGATTGATAAATGCATCAATACATTCATTGAATGAACGTATTAAGTTATTCAGAAAGGATAAAAACAATTCCAAAGTAGTACCCTTCAAGGATCTAGGGAAGAGTTTATCCTCAAAAATGAAGTCACTACATAAGGTTGTATATGTTGAAACATGGTTGACAAGATCTCCTTTCTCACCATATTTCTCAAATCTAGGAGTCTCTATACCTTATGGCATTTGTGTTCTCAATATCTCCAAGGATAAGGTGTTTCTTTTAACATATTGTGAAGGTTGGCCATTTTGATTTTTACTAAATGCAGCAATTTATTGTAGGAGGGATGAAAGAGTTTGCAAGAGTTGGTTAAGGAAGGGATTATTTTTTGTGTTGTGAAATGGAGGTTAATAAGGTGGAGGTGTATATGTATTCAGAGGGAAAGTGACTTGTAAGTTTTTGAGGGGATATTGATTAGGAGATATGAGACTTGAATGTACAAAGCTAAAGGGATTCCCAATGGAAATACGTAAGTATTGACATTTCTAGTAGGTTGTATGTTTTTTGTCACAGTTGGATTAGTGTATATCAGAATAGAGGTCATGGTTGTGGAAGAAGGAATTAGATTTCCACCTTGAATTTGGGTATACCCCAATTCTTGACCATAACTATTCATTGTAGGTGATGGAACCCCTAAAAATTTTCATGTTCCATCTCCAAAATCTTACTTAAACTTGGGTTAAAATTGCATTTGAGGCTTAAGGTTTTGTCTCTTGTCAATGTTTAAGGGTTCTAGTTATTCAAAGACTTATTTGAAAAACCCTTTTGAGTTTGTACCCTCGCCAAGGTTGTAATTCTCTATTAACCCCTTGCTACTGGTTCTCAATATTTTAAGTCATGTGTTGTGCCATTGAAACCCATTAAGTAACTAGACCTTTGGTCTTGTTTTACTAGTTGTCATGTGTTGGGCCATTACTTTAATTTTTCCTAAGTCAGGCTAATTATTTCCTATTAAATTTTTTCTTGGTTTTAAGTCATCTTTTCCATGGGTATTATCTCATCGTCCTAGTTAGGTCCCTCTTTTAAGATTAATAGTTTTGGAATGTGCAGATATGAGGACCCCTAACTACTGTTAGATTGATGTAGAAAAATATCCACCATTCCCCATGTGCCTGTTCCATTTTATTGCTTATTATTTTACTCCCATGGAGTCACGGGTGAAGGCCATGTGTCTTGTACGATTGGTGGGCCTGATGTCTTTGACAAGGCATACAATTGGTTGTCAAAGGAAACCAACAGTGGGAAATGAATGATGTGGCCGCATCTGGACCGTTTCCCAAGCACCGTTTGTTTTTCTTACCCATTTAAATAATCACAAGGGTTGGCGGGAAGATGTCGTGTGTTTGGTCTAAATAGTGGGCCTAGTGGTTTCAAGTGGTCGATCAAAGAGTTTTCAAATGAATCAATGGTTGATAATAGGTGACGTGGATTAATCTTGAATGCTCCCTGGTGTCCCATATGGGTCTCAACTTTACTACTAGACTTACAACAGGGAAGCGAGAATTTTCCAAATGGAGTGATCTAGAGGACGTGGAAGCATTGGAGCAAGTGAAAATATTAATTAAATATTTCAACACGGGGCATGGAGAATAAAATGTGCATTAATAATGTAGATATATTGTACTTGTTTGAAGATCTTTTAATCTAGGCCATGGATGATGTAAGAAGGATAAAGCTGTGAGCAACGGTTTTGAATTACAAAGTGTGTATGAAGAAGTCGAGAGATTTAATCTCTGCCTTTCCCCATCTCCCCATTGATGAAAGTTTCACGTAGGTTATGACTCACATGGGGAAGGGAAAGAAGACACGTGGATCTCGGCTACAACAACAAAGAAATGGTGGAGCCTGCATACCACTAGCAAGTGGTTCCATGTGGCTTTCTATCATTTGGTAAGTATTACAACTATGTATAGTAAGATATTTCATATTAAGATGGCCAAATATGGATTGTCTATCAACTAACACTCCAAAGAGATCAATGGCTAGCATTCAAAACTCAGTTTGAGGGCAAGTGAGTCATTCTGGTTTGCGTGAGTGAGCCTTAATGTCTAAAAGGACATTGACCTACAAAAGTAAGGAGTTGCATAATTATTAATACTTGTCTTGAAGGCATAATTCAACATTGTGAAGTATACTCTACACACTGAAGGAGCTTGTGCTATGGTTTTTCAATAATTTTTTACGTTAGAACCAGGGTTGTCAACCTGTGAAGAGAACCAGTAAGTGAATTATTTCCCTCCCATCAAAATTATTGATAAGTTGTGGTTTCTCAAACTTTTGAGTCTGTTAGGGTTTTCTTGGTTTAGAATTTTTAAGGTTTGATGTTCATAAAAGAGAAATTCTTAGTTTTGCATTGCATAATTCATGTGAAACCCTTACAAAAGCCATAAGCCTTTTTCAAATAAACTAGAAACCCTACCTTGTAATACCTCTTGTGTTATGGCTCCTAAATTAAATGCATCTTTGTCTAAGGGGGAAGCTTCTGCTCCCAAAATACCTTTGAATAAAGACCTCATTGACCAGTCACCACCCTCAACCAGGGATAAACCTAAGAGCCAAATGCTTCTCAAAGGACAACAAGTAGTAGAGGGTTTGATTGAAAAGAACTACTTTATTAAGGATGCCAAATTGCATTATACTGGATGGGAATTATTTTATAGCTGGTTCATGAGTAGAAACATTGGTATCTCAGTAGGTGACCCTTGGAACTATGACCTGGGAAAGTTGATTCTACCTAATATCTATATGGATGTTGATTTACTTAAGGCAGTAGCTTCCAATTATGACCCAGTCACAAGAACTATAAGAACATATGATGGGAAGGAAATGGTAAAGATCACGAAGGAGGAATTGGGTCTTGTTTTCAAACTCAATAGATGGAGTGATGAAATGCATAAGATAAATGAGAACACTCTTAAGTAGGACTATAATAAAACTAAGATTTCATTCAGAGTCTACATCTTGTCGAGATATCTAGCAGAAATTGCAGGTTGAAGGATTGTAATAGGGCCACATGATAAAGAGAATTTCCCTATTAGCTATTTTTTTCCTTCTAAAGAACTTTTTATTCTATTTCCCAAATAATTGCTTATGATCCTTTCACTGGAATTCCAATGGCATGGATGTATATGGTTGCCCATATTCAACACCCCAATATTGTATAGTGTATGATTATGCGGGGTTTATTTCAGAAAGAATGCATGAAGGGCTAATAGGGTTGAAGAAAGGTGAATTGGGAGTGAGATTCAATGTTTTTTCACTATTGATGCATATATTTCTATTCAAAGGTGCAATTTAATTTGGAAATAATATCACTTTGGAAAGAAGAGTGGGTAACTTGGACTTTCTAGTGCAATGCTAGACTACTATTTTAGACAAGGATGATAGGACATATGATTATGTGACAATGCATAATTTGTTTGCTTTAGAACTGAGGAGATTATTTATTGTGAGTGTACCTAGAATTCCCATCACTCTACATGATTTCTTGAGACCCAAGGAGAGAAGGCCTCAGCCAGGAGTTGATCATAATTGGGGAGATGTTATCCCATACCTTAATTACACTATCCTAAGAGTATATGGTTCTATGGTAGCACCTCACTTGCTACCAAGGTTTGTGCCAGAGAGAATTGGTTTCCTTGAGGTGATGTGGCAATTGGTAAGTGTAGAAAATGGACATTTATTGAATCAAGGAAAAGTAACATTATTTCCTTTGTACATATGTTTTTCTAATTTTGTAATTACTAAGGGAGGTTGGAAGAAGATTCTTGATATACTGAAAACCTACCACATGTAGAGGTTAGTTGAGAGGGACATATATGACCCAAAAGGTTTTATGGCTTGGTTGAAAGAAAGAAACAAGAGCTCTAAATTTTTACATATTTTCCAAAATATGAAGGATATGATAGGAAATATGTTTGACCTTTTGGAGTAGGAAAAAAGAAGATCAAGGTGGATTTCCTTCAATAAGATGAAAAGAAAGATAAATCAAGAAGAACCCGACTTCAAGGTTCTCCCAGAGTCTGAAAATGTAATACAAAAGGTGGAGCATGTATTAAGGAATTTTGACTCAATAGTGGGCCACCTTAACACTAAAGGGGTAATAAGTAAAGATAAAGGGAAAGCTCCAATTTTAGAAGAACATAGTGGAGGAGAAATCCCTGCTATTGGAGAAGAATCTACACCTCAAGCCCCTGATGAACCAAGAATAAAGTTCTTTGTAAGGAGGAAGGGTAAGGCAAAGAAAATTGATGCAACTTCTAATCCTTCTCAACAAGAGGAATATAAGCCTCCTTCTCCTATGCCACAAGTACCACCACCATCTCCTCCAAGACCAATGGACCCTACAATTGTGGACATTGATTCTCCACCACCAAGTGAATTACCACCAAGGGAGCCACCATTGAAAAGGAAAAAGGTTGAAGTGACTTGTCTAGCGGACTATGTTGATGAAGGCTCTGATGATGATATTTGGGTGTCAGAGCAAGAAATGCAAGGAGTGTTCATTGCATCAACACATCAATTGGGTATGAGATTGAGTAAAGATGATCTCACTGGACTTAATGGAAGACATGATATGTCGGTTGAGGAATGTGAAAAGTTCTTAGATGATGACTCATTTATAAAGTCTTAGGATTTTATAGAATTTACATATAGAGCTAAAAGAGATGAATATGTAAAAAACCTGGCTATAGAGAGAATCCTTCATCCATAATTGTTGGATGCCATCATCAAGAAAAAGGTTTTAAATGAAATGAGAGCTAGATTCCAAAAGATGACTGCAAAAGAGGGTCAAGAATTGGTAAGGAACAGTGGTATTTTTTTGCTTCTAGAGTGGGATTTAGCTTCTACCATATCTTTCAACACAATGAAGAAATGTGGCAGGCCTCTTTTTGATATAGAAGAAGAAACTACACTTGCACTACATGGGTCTACTTTCAGTGAGCAATGTGAATCCTTGGCTATCTTGTCTTTAGCCCCAAGCACAAGAAATCCTGATATTGTTGATCCTACACCTAACTACAGTGGAGGCTTAATAATAAAAGGAGTATCAAAAACATTGGCCCTAGAGGCATCAAATATGTTAGTTCATGTTGCACAATTTACCAGGGCCACTGTAGAATCTGTAACTACAGAAAAGGAAAATATGAGGATGGATTACAACTATTTGCTTGTTAAGTATGGAAGGCTCAAGCAACATAATATGTAGTTTCAAAAAAAGGTAACATTATTGGAAAATAAGTTGTAAAGTTTTTTAATGTAAAAATCCTAAGCGAAATGATGTTGATTCCCCCACCACTTCACAAGAGGTTGTACCCCCAGAGTTTATTCCTAAAGTAAGTTCTTCATGGGAAATTGTGCCATACAACACGGGAAGTGTTCCCATTTCAATAGTAGAACCCAGTACATTAGAAGGGCCCCAGGCTGAAGAATATATCAATAGGGAAGAGTTGCTTAGGTAGCTAAGTGAAAATAAAGATAAATGTGACAATCATGATGACAAAATTTTTAAATGGAACATGAAGATTGTCACTACAATATTGGAACATTTGAACATAAGAGTGAATAATAGGTTAAATAGTATTCACTATAGTTATTCATCCATGGTGGCTACTATTAGGAATTTTGACAGTGACATAGAAAGAGCTATTCCACTCATGGAAATTTAGATCCCTAGGAAGAAGGAATTGGTATTGATGTCAATTGGAGTGAAGTAGGATTCCAATCCACCTAAAAATTTTAAACCTACTATTGTTCTTGTAGGTAAGATTGAATGATACAGGGGAAATATTGAACCATTGGAGAACAAATAAAAGAGTTGGTAAAATCCTTCCATGAATCACATCATGGCCTTCTCCCATCCATTCTAAGGGATGATGACAGCATAAAAACTCTATAGGAGTGGAAAAATGAAACCAATAAAGTTATTGCAGATCAGGTTGTGCCAATTTATCAGTCATTTGATATGGACACATTGAAGATAAATATGGATATGTTAGCTCATATTGAGACTGTCCTACTGGAATTTAATAAGAAGGCTAACCAGATTGTCACCAAGTATGCACCTTATAGAGAAAGGGCTGATGAATTCATGAATCTCAATTAGCCCATTGAAGATGAATTCCTAGCATGGAAAGGTAGATACTTGGAAGGAGTGGTGGAATGATATGAAATGGTGTGGTGGTGATTTGAAATTTTGAAATCTACAACCATGATGAATAACGGATAAGTGAGAGTTGCACTGCATAGCCTAGATTTAGTATAGATTAGTCTTTTGATAAAGTATGGAAAATATAGTGCATCTTCTTCAAGTTGAATTGATGACAAGGCTATAGAGATGGACATATCTTTTGTATTGTCTTTTATGTTTTTGCCATGCTTTCTTTCTATCACCCTATGTGCGTGGGAACAAATTTTGAGGTAACTATTTGAAGATACCTTTTTGAAAATTGGACCGAATCTCCAACAATGAATGAAGATCACTTTCATTTCCCCTCATGTTTCCCACCTCTTGGGAATGCAATGTAATCGAATACTCGAGAATCTTTATTTTAAGTGATCCAATAGTGTATTGACATGTGTACTTTCTTTCCCGAGGCTTGTTTTTCTCCTTTGTTTCTATAAGAAGGAATTCGGGGCTAGAATGTAGGGGTTCATTGTTTTGCAATCAACACTGTGAATTGTAAAAGGAATATCAAGCATGTTTTAGAGTTTTGTATTAAGTTTAGAGTTTATTGTTATGTATGTAATTTTGATAATAGCATAGAAAATAAAATAAAAAGTAATACTAATTTCATGGCTATTGTGTCTCCTTGTACTCATTTTATGAGTTATGAATGAAAGTAATCTAGGATTCCTATTGTTTGTCTCTATTGTTTCTCAATGGATGTTTAATTTCATTCCCGCTTGTTAATTCAATGAATTAATGTAAATGATTGGATGAGATTGCTAACTCATAAGAATTAGGTGCTAGGATATTTGTAAGCAATAGTGATCATAAATGTAATAGGAGAATGTTGTAATGTAGTATTTCTTAAGATTGTATGTTGCTATTGTTGAGTTCTTATCTAGTTATATAGGTTGATATTGTGTGTACAGTCAGAGTCAAGTGTTTTGTTATGATATTCTTTACCATTTGAAGAATAAATGATTTAAATTTTGTTGCATTAGTCACATCATACCCAGTCTTATGTGTCAAGTCTTGGTTCATTATGTCACCTTGTGTTAGGTTATGTTTAAAATCTTTTATGAAGTTACAAGTACAAAGTCAAAGTGCAATCACTTTCTATTTCCCAACATTCTAGGTGGAAAATCTAAATTCTTTAATACTAGTGTAAAGATAAGTTCTCAAAAGGAACATAAGAAGAAGGATTCTAACATATTTAACATCATGAAGAAGACCAGAAGTTATGCAAAGAAGTATCTTGAGCAAAAGGTAGAATTTGAACCTGCAAAAGAGAAGCAACCCACCTGGGTTAAGAAAAGCTCTGAATCGAGTAAGTCTATTGATTCTCCTACTAATACATCTCCTATGTTTAATATTGAAGTAATTAGTGCCAGTATCCATGAAAAGGCACACACATTTGAAGGGTCTAACATAGACCAAGGAATTTTTCCTATTGAGCAAGTGTTTGATAATGAGCTTAATATTTCAAGAGAGGAGGATAGGTGGGAGTTTTGGGGTAAGAATAAGAAGTTTTCAAATCCTTCAACCCATGGAGTTGGCTCTGTTTTAATGGAAAGAATTTTAAGCCAAGAGGTGAATCTCCTGATGTACAAGTGCACCTTTCTCTTGAGGAAGATCCTATTGACTAGCCCTACTATACTCCTGCCCCAAGTGAGCCTGTAGATGTTCTAGAAAATGAGGAAGGCATGGATAAAGATATGCAAGCTATAGAAGAGGAAGAGCTAAGACTTAAAGAAGAAGAAGAGAATAAATTGAGGATGTTAAAGGAGAGAGAATATAGAATTAGAGATAAGAAACTTGAGAGAGATGCTTGAAAATAAAAACTAGAGAATATGAGAAGATGATGCTAGGAGTAATACCTTTGAGGAAAATGTTCTTAAATTTGTTTCTAAAATAACCCATGACATCCCTAAAGTAACAATCCTGATGGGAACCTCTGATACTCATACCTATACCACATCTGTTTCAAATACCAGAGCCTTATATCCTCCTGCTACTACTAAGAAGGAATTATTTGTAAATCATGGGAAGAAGACCATTGATCAACCCAATAAAACTACCTTCAACACCAGTACAACTACCCATACTTCATCTGGTGAAACTCCCACACACAAGGAAAAAATTGATCCTACTCCATCCACTGCACCTCCAAATCCCAAGATCTTTAGATTAAAGTTGGAGAATGAAAAACTACAAGACTATTTGAAGAAATTTGAGATAGAAGCTTCTAATGTAGAGATGGCTAGGAAGATTTATTTTCTTAAAACATCCACACCACTCCAAAGGCTTCAAGCTCTGGACATACTAGTAGTGAGTCACACAATAAGAAGTTGAAAGTACATACTCCTAGTGGAGGTGGTGGAGGTGGATGAAGTAAAGGGGAATAATAATTCTCATTTTGAAGATGATGAAGGAAACAAAAAGGGACATGGTGATGGTGAAAGTGGAAAGGGTAAGGATAACAGTCAATCTGACAATAAAAGACATGATGAGAAAATAGATGTTCATAGGGATTGACATGCTAGGAGGCTACTCCAAGTAGATAGATACCAACAGTTGTGTTTCACCAGAATACCCAACTACCCTAACCCATTTCCTAAAGATTTCAGACCTGCTCTAGTTAAATTATTTGGTAATAATGCCTTTAGTGGTGAAGACCATTTCAAAGCATTTTCTAATTTCATGGATGATTTTGAGGTGGAGGTGGAGGATTTCATGAGGAATTTGTTTATGTAGTCTGTAATTGAAGATGCCCGAGAGTGGTATAGGAGTTTTCCTACCGAGAGAATTGGCTCTTGGGAGGAATTCAAGAGGGTATTTAGAGAACAATATGGTGACAGGACTAATTCAAGTTTTTTATTGAATCAATTTAATAATATTGCTAAGGGTTCTAATGAAGCTGTGGCTGAGTTCAATATAATATTCCAAAAGGCTAGGAAGAGGTTTCCTCCCCATTTACAATTGAATGACCATGTGTGCTTGGTAAAAGACTATAATGCTTTTGATACAAAAATGAGTTACCACCTGCTAGATAAGAATTCTCTGACATTGAGGGAAGCCTACAGGATGGCAAAACATATTGAGAATATTAGCAGAGCAACTAGTAAAGTTGGTAGAAGAGATGATGAAAAAATATTCAAAAATTCAAAAAAGGAAGATAAGAGTTCAAGTGCTGAAGGGGGAACTCTTGAGGACAAGATTGATAATTTTATGAAAATTATAAATGAAAAAATTATGAAACAAGAAAAAAATCAACCAAAAAATTATCAAAGGAATGAAAGACCTCCTCGGTTGCAAGACAACCCATTTAATAACAATTGGTATAATGGGAAGCATGTTCTCAATAATGAAAGAAATACCCAAAATAAAGTCCCTTTGGATCCTCAGCAGAAGAATTCAAGGAATTTTGTTGAAGATACCCCTTGGTTCCTGGTGTGCCAAATGCCACATTCTCCTCAGCAATGTGCAATTGCACAGATGGTTGAAGTAGAAGAAGATATGCTTGAAGACTAATCAAAAAAATGAGGAGGATGTTGATGTAATTATGGTTATGAGTGATTCTGATGTTTTTGACAGTGAATGCTCTTCTGATGTGGATTCTTACGAAGTGGATGTAGACAATCAAACAAAAATTGCTAGTACATATCATCAACATGTTCTCTCTGATGAGGATGATGATAGTGATATTGAGGTATATAATTTGGAAGAAATAGAAGATGGTGTGTCACTAAGAAGTCCCTGAGATGAGGAGATTGAAAAATATACTATGGGATTGGCCACCCAAGCCATAAGTTCCTACCATTTGTGGAACAGAATAGTCAGTGGTGAACAAGGAAATCCTATTGGTCTTTTCATCAAAGAGTAGAATGCCAAAAGCAAAGAGCACAAGGCTAACAAAAACATAGAAGCATTCAAAGCTAAAGAAGGAAGGGGAGATAAAATTTGGGCTAAGAGAGTAGAAATTCCAAAAAGCTACTCAAGGATTCAAATCTCTTGCTATGAAGATAAAGACACAGAAGAAAAATCTTGAAGTTACAAGGAAGGATACCAAGCATAGGGCTAAGGTACCCAAAAATCAATAGAAGGAGAGCAACAATGAAAAAGGTATGCTCCCAATTGAATTACCCAGGTATAATCATGTTGATATTTTTTAATTACTTAGCCAAGTGAAAGTTGTTGATGGGTTTTTTAGCACTTCTCAACATAGGTAATGTGTTAGCTCTCAAAAATGCAGGTCGAATGCCTCAAGAGCCTGCCAATCTCTTGATACACTTTAGGGTAATAGACAAGGTCAAAAGAATTCAACCTTCTACTCTTTAGGTGCTACTAAACCTTGGTGGGTGTACCTAACTAAATTAAGCAAACTTATCTTATGATTAGCCTTTTGAAATGCTATGTCCACAATGGTAGATGATAGTGAACAAAATGAAATCAAACTTGATACCAATCTTAAAAGTAGTTTTCTAATCTAACTCCTAAAATGATCAATAAATAGATGTAAAGAAGCTGAATGAATTCAAATAATGAAATTGCAGAGACCAGTGCCTTGTTGGGTATGTGGAGTCAAATGAAATAGAAGTGGGTGACTTATTCTGGCAGAAAATCAAATTTGTAGGCATATGATCTATTCATAACTTGTATAAACAATGCAAAATTATGACTACTGAGCTCTTCTTTAATAATCCAGATGAATCTTCCTAATAATTGTGATCAACGAAAAGGATTTAATCTCTACTTGAGAGAACCAGTTAATTAACCACACAAATGTAGCAAATGTGCATAGATAAACTGAGAATAAACTTGTTATTCCAATTTAAACAACCAAAAAAAATAAATTTGGAGACAACTTCAACAATACTTTTCAATAAGCTCAACAGACAATTGATACCAGAAATAACCTACCACACTAGCTGATTTTCATTGAAATCACCATTTAAAAACATGCACCATGGTCTCCAGAATGAGAACTTTATTCTATTGTAGCCATTCCTAATCTACCTTATTTCTAAAGTCTGATATAAAATCTGATGTTATCAATTACAATCCAAGGGAATATTTATATCCAGCATTAAGAAAATAAAACATTTGAAATATCATGTCAGCCCAGCATAAAATTCGGGCTCCAATTGAGCTGGCAAGAAATGGTCATCCAAGCAGAAACATGTCGGCCCTGATATTTAAAATTCTGTTATCACTAGTGAGATAGTCGGTGAGACATAAATCATCGTCCTGCCGAAGGCAATTCATTCGCTAATCATCCCGTGTTCACTATGCTCGCATTTTCCGTGACCAACTGTTGACCATGTCGAAGTCAAAAAGTACCCTATTGTCCCACATATGTCATTGTAGCTTATCGCTCTCGAAGAGACCTCTTGCAGATTTCATTACCTTTCCCCAAAGGCCCCTTTTTGCCTTTTGTATATCACAGTGACATTCAACCATCGGGGATATAATATATCGAGATCATTATGTCAAGCCGAAAGACATTTATCATTTTCAAGTCACCAACACTCTCGCCGAGACATAGTCTTCATTCGCTTTCGCCAAGACCATACTCAATCAGGAAGACACTATACAGATTGCTCAATGTTACACCAAAGATCTTCATTCATATCGAGTCGCTGTGACACATCATTGTCAGGGAGACATCTTGTAGAGATCTCTTTGTTTTACCAAAAAGTCACCCCAAGATCATTTATGTTCGCCAAGACAACACCCATCATATACCGACAAAGTCACCCCCTGTATATTATCGGTGAGACCCAACTACATCACCAGGACTAACTTCAAAGCAAACATCTCTCACTGACGAGCCTTTTGGTAGAAACCTCCATGTGTAAAGTCGGCGAGACTGAACGTCTCTCGCCAAGATTTCATCCCAATAGCTCAAACTCATACCAATATGCTCCTTTAGTTGCCGGTTGGTGAGACATCTAGCACTTCACCTAGACATTACATCGATAGCAATTAGTCATATCGATAAGCCCTCCACATGTATATAGTCACTGAAACATAAACCATTTCACTATGACCCCTCGCTAAAGCATTAAACTCCTACCGATGTGAAACCTCATTTGTATCGTTCGGTGAGACAAGAAAGATTCGTTATGACCATTCACCGAAACAGATTTCCTTCACCGATATGCCCTTCCAAACACAGGTTGGTGAAACATGATGCATTCGGTGAAGCATTACACTGATGACCCAGACTCATGCCAATATGATTACTTCCTGTTGCCGAAACAATGAAATTGTTATGCCGATAACTACTAGTGAAAGAAATCCAGTCGCCATGACATTATAACGTCTTGCCGATAGGCAACATAGACATTTTTCTAGTAGATGACACAACATGGATCAGGAAGAGCCTAATGAACTCATGCTGATAGGGACCAAAATGCAAAAGATGCATAACTCAATGGATTCAATGGGGCAACATGGGAAAACATGGAGAAAATATGCACGAAGAGGGGGAAACGCATTCAAGGTAGGACTCACTTGGAAGATTATGAGTAAAATCAACATGTGAAAATATCAAATTTTTATAGTTCTAACATAATGGACAAGTGCACTACCTCTCTTGAAAGGTAGAAATATGTAAACAACTTACAAAACACAACCCCAAGGTCTCTTGAGTGTCAGGTCATGATAATGCTTAGCATATCTCAATTGGTTGATATGTTTTGTTGGTAATCATAGGGTCGACCTTTATGTTTTACAAAGCATGGGAAGTTGGGTCTACAAATGGAGTTTCAAAGTGCTAGAAGTGAATGAACAATAGCTTCCCACTGAGAACAACAAGCTGAAACTCACTATGTTCATAAATTTTAACATTATGGTGATGCTTGAGATCCTACTCTAACCAAGGTTCAAAATAACTAGCAAAAGAGAGAGTGTTGAGAAAGTTGTTCTAATCCTAAGCTATGAATGAACAGTAACAATGGAGGGTGCTACAGTAGACAAACTCCCATAAACTAGATTTTGCTTGACCAAGAAAGACCTACAGCTACACAAAATTAGTGAAATCTTCTAAGGAATACATATTTTAATATTGTGCATTCACCTCATGAACATACAATTGAACTAGGTTGCGTAAATTAAATTAGCTCAAACTAGCTTTACAAAGTGATTCATTATCAACAAACCACAAAAAACATGAGATGGAAATGCATCAAATACTGTAATATCCAATGCCATTAAAGTCATCCAAGAAACTACAAGCTAAAACTTGCATGGAAGTAGAACCATGCATGCATGATGAGAAAACTCAAAGAGAACATCCATAAAGTCATGCAATGTTGTCTTTTATTGCTGCAAATTCCCTTGGTACTCATTCTCCAACCATTTAAAAATGAAGGGAAAGCCCCTATTTATAGTTTTCCAAAGCCCAAATGAATGGCTAGGATTAATTTTCAATGTGTGGCCAAGATTCATTAAAATTTAGGGTTTCACCTACCCCTAATATTTCTCAATTTAAAATAAGTTATTTTTTCCTCTTCGCTATTTTGTCTTGTAGCCTAATTTGTTTTCTAGTGACACTAGCACTGCAGCAATTTTGTCTTTTAGTGGCTGCCTTCCCTACTATAGCGGGAAACTATTGAAGTCTGCCCTTTGTCTGATGTATTCACAACATTCTTGTAGCCAATCAAGCGAGTCTTGTTTGCAGATTTCTATCTCTGTGAGATAGATAAGTTTCTCCTGATCTAGATGGATAGCTCCTGACAATCATCATCATTTGGTGGAAAATAAAATAGCTCCTTCATGTTCTTTGTTTGAAAGCATTTCTCAACTTGGTATTTCCTAAAACAGATCCTTAAGCGGGCTTATTCAATCAGATAGAACTCCCCTTGATGTCAATATTGGGATAAGTGGCTCCTTTGGAGGTCGCAATCACCCTCTGAGCACAAAAAACTGTATGCCTTTAGCATGGTTCCTAAATCTTGCACACAAGAGGTGCA
>VDFB02273292.1:0-14105 GCA_007258455.2 Sequoia sempervirens | reverse complement strand
TTAGAAAACAACCCACAAACAAGAGAATAATTTTATTATTCAGAAAATGGAGCTTCTTACATGCAGAGGATCTCAAATCCCCAAGTTCTACAACACATGCAAGTTCCAGAAAGCTACAAAATAACCCTTTCACAATATGTGTGTTTGTCCCCAAAAAGTTACCCAAAAATTAGAAACCCGCCAATAAATAGAGCTCCTCTTTAGTTTGGAGCAAAAAAAAAATTCAAATTTGAGTTTAGGCAGTGTGGCATCGAAAATTTACAACATGAAGTTCAAATTTCAAAAGAGCATTTGCAATTGTATCTTCTAGAAAGTATGCCAACTTCTCGGGGCCATAACTTTTGATCTGGGACTCCGGTTCGTGAACAATTTAAACCATTAGAAATGTCACGAAGTCAATAACATGCTTAATATCAGCTACACTAATTTTGGAAAGTTTCAGGGCTGATATGGGAAATCTAAGTGCCTCAAATCTAACTCGAAAGATTTTCAGGTGCAAATCTGGGAAACTAAAACTACAATATCTTTCCACCCAGGAATAGAAAATAAAAACCATAAATTTAGAATTTCATTAGTTCAAAAAGGGTATCCAAAAATGTTAAAACATCTAAAAAACTGAGAAACTTGAAATTTAACTATTTTTGGGTGATGCAAGATTGCCCTTACACCACTGGATGCTCCTGCATCACTATTTCTTCATCCTTGCAATATTAAATGAAATATGTGTTATGAAAATTTTCAACCATTGAATTTGGTATCCCATGCTTAGAATTATGCAAGTTTCTCTCTACAAAAGCAACATGCTCATCAAGAAGAATAGTTTCATGTTTATGAATTACATGGCATGCCATCTAGTATGCTCATCTATGCATGAAGGAAGCCATATTCTTGGTAGAATTAAATTCCATTGCAAAGAAAGTGAGATAAATAATTAATAATAGTTACAATTGGTTCACTGAATCTATTTATTGACAACAAAAACGTTTTGTACTTACATGTACTGTTGATGGTGTTTAACAAGGGTAATCAACATTAGATCGAGTTGCTAGAGCATGAATTTTTTTGAAATAGATAGTTTCCAATACAATATTTTTCTTGAATGTAATTGTATTTTTGCAACATTATAAAGGAAATAATATATAGATATATAATAAAAGAGGTTAGTATTATATGTTGTAGATAGAAAGTGATAAAATTGAACATTTTGTATGCATGACAACCTAGTAAATACTTGTGTATAAGCAGTCTATTGGAGAAGTTCAAAATAGAGTTGTGGAAACAATGACAAATTCAATGAATTGAATAGAGTATGTTTTTGGTACAAAAGTGGATGTGAGAATCTGGTTGTCCATGTATATAAGCAGCAACAAATATGTGACAATGAAAGGAAAACCCACTAAACCCATGGTCGTTCTCCTCCCTACCATATTGGAATCAAGAAGTACCATGGGCTCTAGCCAAACACCCAAGAAAGTACGTCAACAAGGACCATGGAAAATCTCATGGACTCTTATCATATATCACACAATGAGAAATTTTGGGGAAAGACAGGTATTCTCAAACAAGATCTCTAATATTGCACAGTCTTTTTTTTGTTGTGACAACTTGACGAAAACAAGTATGTCGATAAAGAATTGGCATGATGGGATTTGAGGATGCCTGGAGAAACATGGAAAAATGGAATATATAGAAGACTTTAACAAGCCAACCATGAAATTGTGGTTGGTTTAGTTGAAGAGAGCAACATATACCATTGTCATGTGATTTTGGGGATAAATAATGTGATGCAATCAAAAATATTTTTTCCTTTGAGAACGACATGCATCGGTGTGTGGTTGCCTTCAAAAATCACATAAACCACAATCTACTGTGACTGTAAAAGGGGAAATCTTAAATGGCATTTTTTTTCTAGGAAATCAATCATACATTTGACTTCAACAGCAAAAGCACTAAACCCATGCTCATTCTCCTCCCTACCATATTGGCATCATGAAGTCTCATGGGCTCTAGCTAGACCCTTGAGCAAGAATGGCAGGTAAGGTTCATGGAAAATCTCATGGACTATTACCATATATCACATAATAACAAAGTTGGGAAAAGATGGGTGTTTTCAAACAAGAAGTTGCATTGCATGGCTAAAATGTATATGCAAAAATGTGTTTGTGAAACATAGACACATATAACAACCAATAACCAAAAAGGAAATAAATTTAGTCATGTATAAAATGAAAACCAAGCCAACCATGACATTGTAAATGGTTTATTGGAATGGAGCAACATACACCATTGCCATGTGCTTTTGGGGATAAACAATGTGATGCAATTAAGAACTTGTTTGTCCTCTTAGAAGCAAATGACAATGGTGTGCAGTTTCCCTCCATAATCACATAAATCAAAATGTACAATGGTTGTAAAAGGAGAAATATTAAGTGGGATTTTTTCTGGGAAAACAATCATACATTTGACTTCAAAAAAGATATTGTAGTCTACCCATTGCATTGTTGCATGTGTGTACAGTTATCTTTTCAACTTATGTAAGAGATTATTTGCATACAGTTGTTTATGAAGATGGTAATTTTCCCTAAAGTTATAAAAAAAATTATATTATGCGAGTTTAAATGTATCTATATAAAAAATACAATTGCAATCTAAGGAAGCATATAGTAAAAAAGGTCATCGAATTGACAAGCCAACGGTTACATAGACTTCCAACTATTGCAAAATGAATAGTTTGCTTTGGGGAATTGGTAAAAAGAGTATCATAAAACATATTGATATAACACAAGAAATATATGCAATAGTTGGCTTGTCAATTCAAAATTCAAGCTACATTATTTGGAACTAAATATTATAGGAAAAATAGAGAAATTCTAAAAGAACTATGAGAAAAACACTTAAGAATTAGAGGTAAATGATAGATGATCGAAAACCCACATTAAATATATTAATTAAAAAAAAGTAGTCTATGTATGAGCTAGCTTTTCAATTCAAAATCCATCACTTGGGCATATAATTACCATTCGGCTTCCGTGTATTGAGGGAACCAACTCCACCATTGCCAACCCAGATAAGAAACAACCTCGAGTGCTTGCATAAACAACCGTGTGCAATTTGTTGCAAGGAGCTTTAAAAATATACATATATAGGTAGATTTATATATCCATATATATAGATGAAGGCCAATGTGACTCATTTAATAATACAACAGAAATTTATATATACATACATATATATATATATATAGATGTGTATGTTATCTTTATTCCTGTTTATGTAGACTTTGATTTTAAAAGAGTTTAAAATAGCATATATAAGTATTATTTAGCTTGTGAGAAAATCACTACAATACAACCATAACATTCAATGATATAGCATTAAGACATTGTTAATAACATAGCATTTAATGGTGGAGTAATGTAACATGTTCATAATGCCACAATGGCTCTTTCGATAATGCAACTTTGTCAATATATTTTCTTGCACATTTCATAGTATGTGTATTGAGGTGACCAACTCCACCACCGTTAACCCATGTAAATAGCAAGGTCCAAGTCATAATTAAAAAAACCTGAGGAAGTCATTGTTGGCTGAGAGATCTTCAGCACTGAAAAATCCTATTCATAGCTGGGATGACGAAAATCTCAGTGGAATCTTCAAACAAATAGCCTATTGGCTAATAAATTTTCTTGTACATTTTATTAAGGATTGTGCTCTCATGTTTTTTCTTGCTTGGCATGATAGTTTAGGAGTATCTTATTATATTTTCCTTGTGAGAAGAATTGTTTTTAACTTTGAAAATTCTAAAATTTTGTAGATTGGTCTAAACTACGAACATAACATTGAACTGTACATTTGGAATGCTTTCAATTTATTTTGGTCTTTGTATTTTTTTCAGCCTTTAGTTATTGTTTATTGTTGTCTCAGTGCATATTTGGTGATATACGCATTATGCATAGCACAAGCTTTGTATAACAAACTAGTCATAGCCATAGTTTACACATTCTATTCTCCATATGTTAAAGTTCTATTTAAAATGGGGTTTTCATCATCTCTAATTTGATGAATTGTAGAGAATTTATTAGAACTCTTAAGAATCACAACTAAATGACAGATAATCAGAAACCCACATTAAATAGAACTTTAAGAGAGCCAAGAAAACATACATAGAGAAAAAAATTGAAAACAGGCCAAGGGTTTTTGTTCATCTGTCATTTACGTGTGATAGTTGTAAAATAGCTATTAAGAAAACACACAAGAATCACAAGTAAATGATAGATGATAGAAAAACATACACAAGCCAAAACAATCTAAAGTAGGCCAAAGGTTTTCATTCATCTGTCATTTATGCGTGATTTTAAATGTTATTCCAATAACTCTTACAACTATTACATAGATTGCTTGCCTTATACTAATATGTTTCATTGTACAACAATGTTAGGATGCATTAACCCTCGCATGAGAAAAAACTTACCATTTTTCTTCCATAAACCGAGGCAATCAACTCCAACACCGCCAACCATCCTTTCCAATTTCACTTTTTGTCTATAATATTTAGTAGTGAATAATTGTTATTCACACTTCAAGTACAATGTATCTGTTTCTTTCTCAATATGGTATATGTATATGCATTCTCTCATGTTTTAAACCAATAATGCACATAGTTCTACTGGATTAGGTGTGTATTTATATATGTATTATTATATATATATATATGAGTAAGTAAGGGAGAGCATATATATATATAAGAGCATATATATAGCAGTGTATATGCATGTATGTAAGCATGCATATATATGTATATATATGGAGAGAGAGTGAGAGGAGAGTATGTATGTATATATATGCTATATATATGTACATACATATATATATATATACAGACAGGAGGCAAAAAGTATATATGATGCCATATATGAGCAGCATACATATATGTAAGATATATATACAGATTATATATGTATGTGTATTATATATACATACATATATATATACATACATATATGTATATATATACATAGATGTATGTATATATATATACATACATATATATATATATGTATGTATATATATATATGTATATATATATATATGTAAATATATGTATATATATATGTATGTATATTTTTGTAATAATTCTGTTACAATTTCCCTATTTGTCTATGACAAAAGATTGAATGAAATTGTAAATATACCATACATTCTTCTAGGTGACAAAAGTACCCATATTTCTAGATAAACTATTTCTATTTAATGTGGGTTTTCAAACATCTATCATTTACCTGTCATTCTTAAGTGTTTTTCTAATAGCTCTTTTCCAATGTCCCTTTTTGTCTTGTATCAATATGTTTCATGATATTATTTCTTTCTCAACTGTTTCAAGTTCCCCATAACAAATTGTTCTTCATGATACTCTTTTTTTGAGTTCCCCATAGCAAACTGTTCATTATCATAGTTTGCTTAAGAATCACATGTAAATGACAGATGATCGAAAAAACACATTAAACATGTTGATACAAGGCAAGTAGTCTATGTAAGAGTTGGCTTGTCAATTGAAAATTTGAGCTACATTCTCTGGCAATAAACCTACATTAAATAGAACTTGTAAAGTCAATGGATAGAAATAATTTGTGCAAAATGGCTATAATGCCATAAAGTTAATTGGAAATTCTAGCTACATTACTTGACACTAAATATTATAGAAAAATAGAGAAAAATTCCCTAAGGTTTTTTGTGACGACGTCGAGCTTACCTCTTGAACAAAGAATGTTCCTAAATGTGCATCATTGGTTAATAAGGATTGCAAAAAAAATATCAATTTAGAATTAACAAGCCAAGTTTTACATAGATTGTTTGTCTTGTATCAATATGTTTCATGATATTCATTTCCCCTCATTTGTTTGAAGTTCCCTATAACAAATTATTCTATTTTTCTTGTAAGAAGGATTGTTTTCAATTTTTTAAATTCTGAAAGTTTTTCCGTGATTATTTGTTTGGATGGAACATGTTATATGTCTTCTATCAATATGTTTCATGATATTCCTTTTTCTCATCTGTTTGATGTTCGTGATAACAAATTGTTCTTCATGATATTGTTTTTTCAATTCCCCATAACAAACTATTCATTATCATACATTTCCTCTTCTATACTCCATATTTTAAAACTCTATTGAATGTGGTTTTTTGTCTATAATATTTAGTATCAAATAAGTTTTATTCTAATACCTCTTATACAATTCTATATTTTTCTTCAATATTTACCACCAAAGGATGTAGCTTGAATCTTGTATCAATATGTTTCAAATTTTCTTACCTATGTATAAGTTTAAAGAGATGGGTAAGGTTTTCTTTACATAAAAACATTTACGATAACATCATATAATTTTTGTCATAACGTAAAGAAAATTGGTATCATCATAAAGAAGCAGGTTTAAATAGTTGATTTGGAAAGTTGAAAAGATAGTCATATAAGCATGGAGAAATGTAGTCGGCATAATACAATATGTTGTGTATTTGTAGTAGTCAATGTATGATGGTGCAAGGATAAACCACAAAACCCATGCTCGTTCTCCTCCCTAGCATATTGGCATCATGGAGCCTCATGGGCTCTAGCCAAACTCTCAAGCAAGAAAAGTATGGAAGGCCCATTAGAAATTTAATGGAGCCATATCATATATCACACAATGGTGAAGTAGGGGAAATTTCACTGTTTACATATATGATTTCTTATATTGTAGTATTTTTTTTGTGTAACAACTTTAAAAAGATGGGTATGTTGATGAAGAGTTTCCTATAGATAATTTTTCCCATAAGCTGAAAAGATAACTATAGAGACATGGAAAAATGTAATGTGTATGTAGACTATTTTTATTGTAGTCTAGTGAATGTAAGAATCGGCACATGCATGTATATAATATATTGCACAACGATGAAGATGCAAAAACAAATCTTGTTCTCATAGATGATTTCCTTTTTTGTAGTGCTTTTTTGGATGCAATAACTTTAAGAAAAAGAGAATACTGATAAAGAATTGGGCATAATGGAACTTTTCTATAATGTTGATAAATATAGGGAAAGAAGAATATATGGGAGATCTTGTTTGAAAATAGAACCAGTTCTATGGATGAAATACCCAAATATCATTAAAAGGGAGGAATCAAATAAATATCAAATGTTTTGCTTCAAAGTATAAAATGCACACAAATAACTTTATAAACATACCTGATTTTGATATGTACTAGATTCTATCTAGCCATGTAGGAAGAAAAGGGTTGAATGTATGATTTAGTAAAATATAATTTTATAAAACAAACTGTATTTATGCTTACAACTACGGTCATCTTTTAGGCAATAATTGTCCCATAGATGGGCTTCATATCTCCTTTTTCATCTATGCTTGCATTGAGCCCAACATGATATTACTACAAAGCAACATTTGATTTGAATCTATCAAAATATATCTTAGTGGTTAGATGTGTATGGAATGGCAAACATACATTGCAAAACAACTTACAACATTAATAGGAGGCCAAACATTGTAGGTTGTCAAGCACAACACTTGTAGAACCCTCCAATATGCTATCTAATGTAGGTGCATGGAGGCATTTTTGTAATAGTTTTCTATCAAAGCAATATCACAATGACTCATTTCAGAATGTAGCCAAAACAATATACATTATTAAATTGCAACATTGAATATTGCATTTACTTCCCCCTACCCTATTGTACAACAACACTAGGATGCCTGGGCAATGTGCCACAAATTGCATGGAGTCTTATCATATATTAGAGAAAAATACAATGTAGACAAGGCTATATATTTATGAACATAATATACAAGAAGAGCGAAGCAATGAAATGCTCAAAAGAGAATTATATGGGTCAAAATTTTCCATCTATTTGAATCAAATAAAACTAATTAAAAAGGTGGCAAAAACAAATAAGAATATGTGCAACCAAAGCATCAAGGAAAAATGAGAAAACTTATGGTATATAGGAACAACAAATGGAAAATAGGACATAGATGTAGAATTTTAAACTTATTAGTCAAATACAACACAATTTTTTTGAGAATTTTTCTAGAGTATGTGCATATATAGTTTAAGATACTAGAATTTCCAAAACATGTTACTGACTTATATAACTTTCGATACATATATGTATACATATACACATGTACATATACATATACATATACATATACATATACATATACATATACATATACATATACACACATATACATATGCATATACATATGCATATACATATATACATATACATATATATATATACATATACATATACGACAATGTGAAACTAAAAATAATTAATAGCATTTACAATTGGTTCACCAAATCTATTTACTGATATGCAAACATTATATAGTTGGGATTGATGAACATATTTTTTGGAGCGCTCGTGTTGAAGTAGACACATACGTAACATGTAATGCACATAATCATCATGTGAAAAAATATGAGGCATACACACCAAAAAACTCTTACCCTACAGGGTATGCAGTCATAAGTGCTATAAAAACCATAGCAAACAACCTGAATTGTAATTTCTTGGCGAATTCCTTGAATTATAAAGTCATGAAAAATACCATGAATTTCATAGCATCTCCCTACATTATTTGTAGGGGAAAATAGCTCCTCTGTTTCTTTATCCTTCCAGTCTCAAGTGCAATACGTGGTTCACAAATATTTGACCAATGAACTACATATCCCATGATTATAGTTATCTAGATTTCTATTTGCAAAAACAACATGCTCATCAAGGAAAAATAGTTTTGTGTTTATGAATTACATGGAATGCCATTAACTATGATCATATGTTTATTTGGAAAGCTAGATTCTTGGGATACACATACATATACATATACATAAACATGCATATGCATATACATATACATATACATATACATACACATATACTTTTCACCCTTTATTTATTGTTTGTAATTATCTTTGTGCATCTTTGGCGTTATACCCATTACCATAGGAGCAATTGCAGTTAAATCTTCATTTTTTAATTTCAATGTGATGTTCAATATTTTCAAATTCTATTTCATCTTCATTTGAATTAACATTTAATGGTTTGCAAGAAGCTTCAATTTGAATGTTTTGCATACCTTGTCTTCTTTTCCTATGAATTTGTCTATATTTTTCTCTATATGATTCAATTTGATCTATTGTAAGTTTCCTTTTACTTTTCCTCATACATCAACTACTGCTCCCCATTGTGCAAATAAAAAAAATATACACAAATGATTGGAATTCTAAACAACAGTGTTAGACAATCCTTGAAAAATTAAATTTTGACTGATGCAGACAGAAAGCATGAGTATCTCATAATAGAAGGAATGTAGGGATCATGCACTTTTTTAGGAAAGATGCTTTATTTTATACAATTCAACAAAAAAAAGGTTTAAATGTGCACATGTATATCTAGTTAGCTGCATTGTTTCTCTTTAAGTTGGTGTTTGCAAGATGCTCTAGTTTTATAGCCTTCAACGAAAAGAGGGCACATCATTACCATTTTGAGTGCAACAAAATCACGCTTTCCATCATGTTTCCATCTATAGCAGACTCTGAATGGTATAAATACTCATCATTGAAGGTCAATGAGCACCAACATGATATTGTGGTTAAAGAGATAAGAAAACATGACAAGAGGCATGATCTTGATGCACAGAGGCTTAATGAAACATTTTGCACTCTTGAACCATTCCTCCTTAATCGCATCAATTGTTTCATGAAGACTCTATGCATCAAGCTGATTCTTCTTATCATGAATGGTAAGTGTTTGCTTGCATAAGGGTTGATGCATGTTGGCATTTTTGTACGGTGGCACAGGAGGAAGTAAATGCAATGTTCAATGTTGCAATGTGACAAAGTACAAAAGAATACATGGGAAAAGGGTTAAAAATAACATTGGATAGCATTAATTTTCACATACAATTAACATTACATACCATTCCCTTTGAATAGATTTTAACTTAAATTTATCAAAACCATATGAAGCAATAAGATGAACATAGATAACAAGGAACAATAACCAAAGGCCAGAAAACATAGACATACCAAAAAAAATTGAAACCATTTCAAAGGAACATGTCAATGTTATGTTTGTAGTTTATACCAATCTACAAAATTTTAGAATTTTGAAAGTTAAAAACAATTCTTGTCACAAGGAAAATAGAATTTAAGAAAATCATAAAGTGTCATTCCAAGCAAAAAAAACATATAAAGCAATAAGCTATACAACATTCATATAGCACCAAAGATGCATAGAGATAACAAGGAAATATAACTAGAGACCAAAAAACACACATACCAAAAAAAATTGAAAGTAGTTCAAAAGTACAAGTCAATGTTATGTTTGTAGTTTATACCAATCTACAAAATTTCAAATTTTTGAAAGTTAAAAAAAATTATTGTCACAAGGACAATAGAATAAGAAACTCCTAAAGTGGCATGCCAAGAAAAAAAATACATGAGGGCACAATCCTTAATTAAATGCACAAAAACATTGATATAAGAAAATATCATGAAACATATTGATACAAGACAAGAAATCTATGTAACAGTTGGCTTGTCAATTCAAAAATCAAGCTACATTATTTTGCATTAAATATTATAGGAAAATAGGAAAATTGTAAAAGAGCTATTAGAAAGATAGTTAATAATCACAAGAAAATGACAAATGATTGGAATCCCAAATTAAATAGAAGTTAAAAAAATGGAGAATAGAATAGTTGAGCTACAATAATGAACAATCTGTTATGGGGAAGTGGGGAAAACAATATCATGAAACATATTGATACAAGACAAGCATTCTATGTAACAATTGGCTTGTCAATTCAAAATTGGAGCTACATTATTTGACACTAAATATTAAAGAGAAATTGTAAAAGCGCTATTACAAAAACACTTAAGAATGATAGGTAAATGACAGATGACCAAAAAACCCACATTAAATATAAGCTTAACATAGTCAGAAAAAAAATACACAGACGAGAAAAATTGAAAGCATCCCAAAGGTACATATCAATGCCATGTTTGCTATTAGAAAGATAGTAAGGAACTCATTGTGCAAAGTGTCTATCCACCAAAGATGCACAAAGTATGTATATATATGTATATATATGTATATATATATTTGTGAGTTTGTGTATGGGAAAGTATACTCCAAAATGTGCGAGAAAATATATTGATTAAGTTGCATTGTCGAAAGAGGCATTGTGGTGTTGGTTTGTTAGTAGATTATTGTAAAAATAGTTTGCCACACCTCTGTTTTAAAGTAGATTGGAAGGTTTTAAAACTATTGTGCTCCGGAAACTATGAGTTGTATAGATATGTACATATACATATACATATATAAATACATGCATATGTATACATATATATATATATATATATATATATATATATATATATATATATATATATGTATGTATGTATGTATGTATATATATATATATATATATATATATATATATATATATATATATATATATATATATATATATATATGCATGTATGTATGTGTATGTATGTATGTATATGTATGTATGTATGTATGTATGTATGTATGTATATGTATATATATGTGTATATGTATATATGTATTCAAATAGACGAGGAGGGAAAAATATCCTAAAACATATTGATCTAGGACAAGGAATCTATGTAACAGTTGGCTTGTTAATTCTAAATTTGAGCTACATTATTTGGCACTAAATATTATAGTCAATCACGAAAATTGTAAAAGAAATATTAGAAAAGCACTTAAGGACCAAAGGAAAATGGCAGATGAATGACAACCCACATTAAATAGAAAACTATGATAATGAATAGTTTGTTATGGGACACTGAGGAAAACAAATAGTTTGTTACAGGTAGCTTCAAATAGATGAGGGAAAAAAATATATCATCAAACATATTGATAGAAGACAAGCAATATATGTAATAGTTGGCTTGTCATTTCTAAATTTGAGCCACAATATTTGGAACTAATTTTTTTTTAAATAAGGAAATTGCAAAAAGAACTATTAGTAAAACACTTAAGAACCACAGGAAAATGAAAGATGATCACAAACCAACATGAAATAGAACTTTGAAATATGGAGAAATATTCAACTCAAGAGACATAAAAGAGGTTTAAATTAGGACGAGATCATAGGATGCACTAACAAGAGGCCATATTTTGACCTTTTTGTAGGATAAAAAATGCTCAAAAAAGCCTTTGTTGTTGCTCACATTTCTTTTGTTGAATCCAGTGCATGGAAACAAATTCTTGTTACACCTTGTTTAGATATTGATAGAATTTCATTTTGGAGTGTATTCGAGCTTACTTGAAATTCTATTAGTATGTGGACAAGGCGTAAGAGCAATTTTTTCACCCTTGTTGTAAATATATTTTAATGGGTTGCAATGTTTAAAATATGTTGCTGACTTGTAGAACTTTCTCCCTCTACTTATTGTTCCTTCTTCCTATTCTGCACCTTTGACATTATGTCCATTTTTATGTAGGCCCTTGCTTGGCATGTCAATGACTACAAAGAGTTTAAAATAGCATATATAAGTTTTATTTACATTGTGAGAAAATCGCTACAAGATAAAGGTTTTTGGTGAATGATTAAAAAATACAACAAAACACTTAAGAATCACAGGAAAATGACACATGATTGAAAACCCCAAAATTTCACAATTTAAAAAAATGAAAAAAATCCTTCTTACAAGAACAATAGAATAATTTGTTATAGGGAGCTTCAAACAGATCAGGGAAAACGAATATCATAAAACATATTGATACAAGATAAGCAATCTATGTAACAGTTAGCTTGTCAATTCTAAATTTGAGTTGCATTATTTGGCACTCAGTATTATAGAAAAATAGGGAAATTGTAGAAGAATTATTAGTAAAACATACACACACACACACATATGTCTATACATGTTTATATATATATATATATATATATATAAACATATATGTCTATATATATGTGTGTGTCTATACATGTGTGTATATATATATACACAGACACACATATATATATATGTAATATAAATATATATACATGTAATATAAATATATATACATGTATATATACATACAAGTGAACTGAATGTGAAAATCATTGCTTCAAAACATAGACAGATACATAGACACATATATATATTGTAGACAAATAGAGTAATTGTATAAGAGGTATTAGAATAGAACTTATTCGCTATTAAATATTATAGACAATAAGGGAAATTGGAAAAGAGCTATTAGAACAACACTTAACAATCATAGGAAAATGACAAATGTTCAAAAATCCACATTAAATAGAACTTTAAAATATGGAGAATAGAAGAGGAAAACTATAATAATGAATAGTTTGTTATGGGAAACTAGAAAAAAGAATATCATGAAGAACACTTTATTATGGTGAGCTTCAAATAATTGAGAAAAAAGGATAAAAAAAGGGAAATTGGAAAAGAGCTATTAGAAAAATGCTTAACAATCAGATGAAAATGACAGATGTTTGAAAACCCACATTAAATAGAACTTTCAAATATGGAGAATAGAAGAGGCAAACTATGATAATGAATAGTTTGCTATGGGGAATTGAAAAAAGAGAATATCATGAAGAATGGTTTGTTATGGGGAAGTTCAAATAGTTGAGAAAAAAAGGGAAATTGGAAAAGAGTTACTAGAAAAGCACTTAACAATAGTAGGAAAATGACAGATGTTCAAAAACCCACATTAAATAGAACTTTAAAAAATGTAGAATAGAAGAGGAAAACTACGATAGTGAACAGTTTGCTATGGGGAACTGAAAAAAAGAATATCATGAAGAACAGTTTGTTATGGGGAACTTCAAACAGTTGAGAAAAAAAGAATATCATGAAACATATGGGTATGTGTAGGATCATGATGGGCCAAAAAGTGGCGATATGATGGGTATGTGTAGGGTATGTGGATGACAACTTTTTTTTAACCCAAAAATGATGAAATGAAAAAGGGTTTTAAAGGAGATTCTCAACTTTGCACCAATATAAATTATGCTTTACTCTAAATTTAATAAATAATTATTATTCATTTTCTAT